>WSFP011405410.1:0-25621 GCA_009831015.1 Picea engelmannii | reverse complement strand
TTATAAATAAATAATAACTAGTAGGTGGGACCCCTTGTGACTCCCTTTAGCTCATAATAATCATAACATAACTATTTAGTTAAGAAAAACACACCTCCTTGTGACTCCCATCCACATATTCACATTTGACAATTTAGCTCATGATATTTGAAATTATTTTCAAAAAATATTACTCATGTAACAAAAAATAAAACATGTTGTCCAAAGTTTCCTGAAGTCAACTGTCATCAGCAATAGATAAAAATAAAAACTCAAAAGCCATATTTTCCACTCTGCGATGAAATATTTCCTTGATTGTTGTTGTCACCCTTTGATTTTCCTGAATTTGCCTTTGGTTGCGCCAAGCCCTTAGGCCTAATCTCACTAATCACGTGGGAAAACTTGTCCCTCAAATGCATCTGGGAAGACACCGATTTGTCAGAACCATTGGAGGGTGAGGAAGGGGCAACAATGGCTTTTCCTTTGTCAAGGGCATGGTGGGCCTCGGTTTTCAACCTTTTTCTAGCATGAGAGGACTGCACTGGTGAGTGGGGAGCAGTTTGGGCAATGGGGTTAATAGGCGGAGGAGCAGGTAGGGATAAATTAGGCGAGCCACGATGTTGGGAGACTGTCGAGTGGAAAATCTCTTACCATCCATCATTTTCAAGGATTACGGGTTGCAATGAGACGTGAGGAGGCAAAAGGATACCAGGGCTTGCAGAACTTGGAAGGGAGGCCTTTCGGGCCTGGGTTGGACCACTTCTTGCCCAATCCAATTGAAAAATATGGCCTGAAACAACTATCCAATCTCTTATGAGTCAGCATCAAAATGTGTGGAGAACATTGGCCTTCTTGGGCCTATGTTCCAATTACCTCTCCCTCTGTTTCCTCGGCCATGGATACCTCGGCTAAAAAAACTCATTTCTGCATGCATGATTGATTAGAAAATAGTCTTTTAAATAACTATACATGACAACTCTTAAAAATATGAAATAGATTTGGCTCAACGATGTATCAAACTCATGCAATCCAATCCATACAATTTTTTTTATTGTTCATCAATGAGTAGGGGGTGGATAAAAGGTCCTGGGATATGTGAGGGGTTTGTATTGAGCGAAACATGGTATGATGAGGGAGGGGAAATGCGGTTACTGCTCAAGGAAAACAACAATCAACTGCAACCAAAGAAAACATCACTATAATTCAACCAAGACACTGCTACTGCCAACTACTTCAACACAAAATTTTCCTTGACTATAATCAATTTTAGAACAGGGAGTGAAAAATGAATGTGGGAAGGCAATGGGGTTGTAATTAGCGAAAGGAGAAATAATGGTGGGGAATGAGAGCGGGTATTGTTCATAAAATTAATCAAGTAATCTGTATATTAAAAGGAGATACACCAATGAAACAACCAGTTCATTGTTCATAGTCAAATATCTAACACAGTGCCATCAACAAGACAATATGCATTCCACAACAATCTGTTAGGGAGTTATGTTCCTCTTATTTATCCAATTAACATCTTATAACAATTCTCAAATGTATAATAGTAACCATTTCCACTCTGTCAATCATCAAAATCAACCATTGTCCACACATTACTTCAACCATCAAATACACTCAAAAGTTGTGTTTCAAAATTTACAATGAAGTTATATTGTCACTGCAAGCGGGCCTATTATTTAAGATGCATGATATTCATTAAACATACATAGTGGAAAACCAACCCAATAATCCATATTTAAATTGTAAAACCCTGACTCGTCATTTAAATAGACAGACAACAACCACCATTCCAACTCTTTCCATGTTGTAGAAAACACAAAATAATTCAATCAACGCAAGTGTAATTCTGTGACTGTACAAGGTAAATTCAACGTGATTCTAAATAACCAAAATGTTGGGATATCCATCCAACACAACGAGACAAAAACAACATGCTTGACTTCATAAAACAAATAATTGAATTGCAACAAAGTCGTGCTTAAAACTCTATGACTATCTCTGAGTGTGGAACCCATAATTGTCCATATCATACATAGTTGGCAGCCACCCAAAACACCACAATGCAACATTCCCATTTTACAATTCCAAACACATAGTCACAGTATTAACTCAACCCATCGTTTCGAACTATCAATATAAGACAGTATTTCTTCAAATTAATCAAACTGTAATCAACCATGTTGTGTAAAACTTGGGCTCATCCCTAATGATGCAATCAAATAACCATAACACATATAGGGGATGGAATTGCTACAGTCATCTCGGTTGCAATAACCATTCCGCCTAAAAAACTCATTTTTATAATGACCATTTATTCGTGGTGTAGGAACACCACACATTCAAATGCATTATGCGTGAACATCATTAAACAATTGTAACCAATACTGAGTTTAACATTCAAATAATCTTTAGTGCAAAAAGACAGTGACTGTGTATCAACCCCAACCTTCAATAAACCAATTCAATGTTGATATTATACTTGAATTGTCGTAACAATCAACAACTGACCTAACATGTTGTGGACACCACACATACCAATGCATCGACAGGAAGCGAGGTTGTGACTTTCTCAATTAAAACAATATTGGGTTATCAAAACACCGGGAGAGCGACTGTGTATTTTGAACTGTCCAATTAACAACGCATGGTTTATCCATTGTAATAACACATGCAGTGACTAGATACCAAAACCAACACGATTGTCACATGACCAACTGGGCGAGCCTGTACTCGATTTTGTCAACAATACACAACCATCCAACCATAACCAATAGTAAACCCAACATGCCACGCCGGTCTTCTCTATCAACCCTCAGACCTGTAGAGTTAAGGGTTTGCTCTGTGGCCAACAAAAGGAAAGATAAATCCAACTCTTTTCAATGGTGAAAACCTCTGAGACCAATGATGCATACACAGAGAGAACCACAATTTATTTGTGAACAGGTAACAAATCCCATGACATGAGGGCTATAAGAGAGGAGTGAGGCTCCAATTCGGCATGGTAATGATACTTAACACACGTAGGGTATAACCCTCGTGGCTCTCTAGTCAAACAACCACAGTGTTGAGGTAAATATAGGGTCAAGATAGAACAAAATAATCCACTGCGCGACCTTTAGTGGTGAAAACAAACCAATGCTCAAGTGAACAAAACGTAGTGACACTGAGTGCTTCCAACCAACTGGGCGAGCTTGTACTCAATTTTTTCGACAATGCACAACCATCCAACAATAACCAATAGTAAACCCGACAGGCCACGCCGGTCTTCTCTATCAACCCTCCGACTTGTAGAGTTAAGGGTTTTCTCTGTGGCCAACACAGGGAAAGCTAAATCCAACTCTTTTCAATGGTGAAAACCTTTGAGACCAATAGTGCATACACAGAGAGAACCACAATTTATTCATGAACAGGTAACAAATCCTGTAATAGGAGATCTATAAGAGAGGAGTGAGGCTCCAATCCAGCCTGGTAATGATACTTAACACACACATTGTATAACCCTCGTGGCTCTCTAGTCAAACAACCACAATGTTGAGGTAAAGATAGGGTCGAGAAAGAACAAAATAAACCACTGCACGACCTTTAGTGGTGAAAACAAACCAATGCTCAATTGAACAAAACACAGTGACACTGAGTGCTTCCAACCATTAAAACCCATAAAGCCAAAAACTGGATATAGCGATACGAATGCCTGAGGATGGCCAGCCACCCAAGACCAAACAATAACCCTCCAACTAAACAAGCAAGGATAACAAAGATCTCGTATGGATTCTAACACCTAGGATGACCAATACCACTATGACTTTAACATTATTGCAGAGAAAACCATCAACGCTTCATTTCAAAATCACAATTCTACACAGTTGCAATACTTAAAGAAAGAACAAACCAATACACCTGAACCAATATCCATTTCATAACCAAAGCAGGCCATGAATGGCCAAAAAAAAAGACATGCATGTAATTAAACACCTTAAAACACGAGTTGGCCGAGTGGTTCCTCTCTGCTGAGAAATCAGAGCATAACCACAACAACAAGGTTGAACAATAGCCCAACTAGGGTGGTGGCCAACGAAAGGAGTAAGGGTGACGTGTAATAAATGCACATCACCTCCACCCACAGTCAATTAATTCAATAGTACATTCCATCCATAAATCTATCAACAATTCATTTAAACCATGCATTGGAAATTGCATCTATTACTTGTCAAACGTGCCACCCACATCATACCTTCCATTTCCAACTGACCATATTACATATCAACTATATAATCCAATTAAGTGAGCATGTATCAAACCATCACCAATAGCGCGATCCATATCAACTTATGCTATAACATAATCACCATGCATATAACTCAAGAACAAAATCGCATAGCTATCAACTTAGTAGCTAGGATAACAACAATCCATTAAAAATTGATGCATGTAGTATAGTATATAACATAGTTGAAATTCTTCCCCTTGCATTTGTTGCATTGCTTTTCATTTCTTTCCAATTGCTTGTTTGTATTGTTTGTTAACATGTTTATTATGCAGGTCTCCTAGCAATAGATCCCAATAACTGATAGCAATGATAACAAAGATAACATAGGCCGTTGTAAAATAAACTTAAACCTAGAGCAGCAGAAAACATAGAGCATGCCTTCTTAATCGCCAATAAACCAAGATCACAACATGATGTAAGCAGTGTCGAACAATAGCACAACATCAAATAAGCACTAGACCTGATCTCCAATCTACAAGGGGGTCCCACCTACTAGTATTATTTATCTTTAATAATAATAGGCTTTAGCAACACTTTGCGGGCAAAACTCTGTTGCGATTTTAATTGTCAACAAACTAGCGACTCCGCGGGGAAATTTGTTTTAAACAATTTTAGAACTCATAACTCATGGTTTTGCAGACCAAAAATAATAGGTCAAGAAGATATAATCAGGAAGATTATGCAACAGGGGGAAGTGAGCGGATTTAATGGAAAGATGATCGAGAATTGAGGAATGATTCATGAAAAATGTTAAGTATGATTAGTTTTAAACCACTATATGCATAATCATTCGACCGGAATCTGCTCTCAACTTCGAGGAGAATTTTTTTTAGACTTGCTCTTAAAATTTCAATGGATGAAGAAATGGCAAGAAGAAGCGGGAGATAACCAATTCTTTACAAGATAGCAGTGGAAATATATAACAATTTCAAGGGTCCTTCAGAGGAGACATCATAACAATTGTATAAGCTTGATTGTTATTACTAACAATGCTTTGCAGGAGTGTCATTGTGGAAGGATTGGTCCAACATCCTATCTTGACCAAATTAATCTAAAAGATGATAGGAAACAAAATCATGACAGAAGTAAAAAAAAAGACATTAAACAGCAACAATAAAAGATAGAAATGGAGAAGCGGCAAGAAATGTTTTGAAACAGAAAGTAGAGATCAAATTACTGTAAAGCAGAAAGGAAAATAGCGCAAAAAATGAAAGCAGAGCTAAGCTACAAATATACATAAAATCCAATCAACATTAGAACTTTTCACATTGGTCCCTTGCAATACTTCAAGCAAGGACTGTTAGTGTTGTAGGAAAACAATTTCCTCTGTAAATTGTTTAAAGTGTATGAGTTAGTGTCCAAGACAAAAGAAATTTATAATAGACCCAACACTTGGAATTCTGATGTAATTATCAGCCCCTTGACGTACACGATTGAATCATCAAGATAAATATGGATATTGACCAAATCATTGAAAGTTGTGTGTATAGGACTTTTAAAAGCAGTACTTGCATCAAGTAAGCCAGAAGGCAGGCATTTGTAAGACATAATATTGCAATTAGTAATAAAAGTGGTTTTGTGAACATTTGCCTCTTTTACCTTGATTTTATTGTAACCCGGAATTTCATCAAGTAAGGGCTTCAACTGTAACTCTACAACTTGTTGTAGAATCATTCTTGTATTGAGGGGGGGAGAAGGATTTCTCATAATAGACTGACTGAAGGTGCGAAGATGAATGAAGGTTCTAATATGATCTGTGATCTTTGAAGCAGGTACCCAATTTGGAACCTATTCAGGGTGGACTAAAAAAATAATCCTAGACCTTAAGAAATTTCCCAACTTCCTTTGAAAGGTTGCTTTCAGTGCAGAGTTAACAAGTCCTTGTTTTTGCCTAGCTGGTTTCATAGTATGGTGAATAAGACCAGGATAAAAACCACGAAGATCCTCATAAGACCAAGCAAAAACATTTTGAAATCCACTGAGTAGCTCGACAGACCTCATCTCTTCTTTATCAGAACATCGGACATTTATTTTAACGTTCGTTGAAGATTCAGGTGTCCTAATGTTCATGGATATGGTTTCAACCACCTTATTTTGCAACTTCTCTTCTTTTTGTTTTTCTTTATTTATTATATCACTCGATAAAAATGAACTCTCGAGGGGAGCCAAGCCCTCAGGGATTTTATTTTTTTCTATGTATATAATCTCCTCGGGCTTAAAAGTTTCGTCTTGAATGAAAGCACAAATGTTGTCATTGTTAGGGAGGGCCTGCCAAGATTCTACATTGTCAAGGATGTACGAACGATATAGAGACTGAAATGAATAATCAAGCATGTGAGGTAAAAGTTATTGATTAGGAGAAGATGCAAATATAGCTAACCGACCAACCATTGAATTCAACTCCCTCTTAACATGAATGATGTTGAAGGATAAAAGGTTCGATATAAGCACCCAAACAGTTTGGGAGTATCGTTCCATCAGCTTTTCGCTAGGAGAGCACATTTTTCGTATCGAGTTCACAACAAGCTCAGAATCTCCAAAAACTGAAAGGTGACCACAACCGAGATTAAGAGCATTTTCAATGCCTAATAATAAAGCTTTGAATTCAACGACATTGTTTGTACAAGCAAACTCTAACCTGTAAGACAAATTATGAATTTTCCCTATAGGGGAAACCAAGACAATGCCAGCCCCATTACCTTCATTAGAGCATGAACCCTTAAAGTGCGTGTGCCGCATATCGTCATCTAAATCGGTTCCTTCCAAAGGAATGTTATCCTCTTCAGCAAAGATATAATACACTCCTAGGTCCTCTTCGATATAGTTTACACTAGATTGCAGAACACTCTCTATGTAGGGTGAAATTCTTCCTTCTCTAAGGACTATAATGATCTTACCATTTCGAGGAATGGATAAATGTGTCCCGTTGAGTGAGAGATATCCATATGTTAAGGCTTGTCAATCCCTTCCCAAGATAATTGAGTAATTTCTTACATGCATATCAATTACCTGAATGTTGAGGGTTGTTCTTGTCTCAGGATGAGTGCATAAAACCAAGGTCACGTCCTTAATCTTGCATATTGTTTGTTGTAGACTATTATAGGAGAGCATGCTTCTGGCATTTTCATTTGTAAAAGACAAGCCTATCTCTTCCATAATAATCTTCGACATCACACTTGGGCCCAAACCACCATCAATGAGGCAACAATGGGAAATTTTATCCATGATCTTTACAAAAATATAAAAAGGGGGATTTTTTACAGGGTATCTAAAGTTATGTACAACTACTTTATTTACAAAAGAATCCTCTTCGTTTACCTCTTTGGAAAGATTGGCTACAACGAAATATTTTCCTTCCATGAATTGTTTCAGATGCATCTATTGTTTAGGGACGACAACCATGTCTAGGAGGGTTGCATTTGCTTTGATGTTGGCCAATTGATTCAAGATATTGTATTTGGAAGAGGGGAGAGGGGGAGTGATTCCTTGACTCTCGGGAACCTTTGGAACCTGAAGAGTAGAAGCATTTGAGGATGATCGTGGGCCATAAGAACTGCGGGGAGGATCAAATTTTCCTTTGAGAGCATAGGATTTGTTCCTAGTATTGATGACCATGACATCCTCTGGCTCTGAAAAATCTAGGACAACAATAGTAGCTTCTGGTCTTTTACCAAATATCTTATCTCTGGCAATTTTTTTTATCTCACATGTGGTGTTCCTCGCAAAAGTTACACCAACTCCGAGGCAAGATAGCCTTAAGCTGAAAATTATTTTCAACTAGATTCCCAAAGGGGGGTGCAGAAGAGGATGAAGCTCCAGGGGTGAGAGGGGAGACAGTTCCCTTTCGCTCGAACCCTATCATACGATTATTCATATCTTGTACTAGTTGTAAGAGGGTAGACATGTCTTTTTTTCTAACCGATTATCCCTGGGGAAGACCAGTTCTTTCAAGTTGTTCTTCATACTCTGAACAGGTATGCAGAGCGGAGCCGATATTATCAATGGATTTTTCCTCAAGCCTATGATGGTAGGGAGAAGGAAATGCATTGTAGTAATGCATGAAAGTGGCTTGGTTCTAAGGGTGGATAAACTTGGGGATTTGATTGTATAACTTGGTGAAACTCAAGTTGAAAGACTTGATGGTCTCACCATCCTTATAGGTGATGTTATTGTATTCCCTTAAATTATCGGTGAAGCTTTTGGATTTCCCATAAGTGGATCAGAACCAATATATTAACTCCTCCCAGGTAAACATAATCTTAGGAGGAAGTTCAAAGAAGTCAGTAGTAACCTTTCCTTCCAAGGAATTGATGAACAAGTACATGCAAGTGTCATTGTCATTGGCCCCTATGTTATGACAAGCATTAGAAAATGCCACCAGGTGTTCGTTTGTACTGACAGTGGTATTTCCTGAAAACTTAGGTAGATTCTCTTTAAACTTTGAAAGTGGATGAGTAGCAGGTGCTAGGTTAAGAGGAGATGACACATGCCACGGTGTGGTTGTGGTGTCTTCTTCGAACTGAAAAATCCCATACTTTTAAATGACTTTGGTGGGGTTTGTGGTAGATTGGATAGGGATATGGTGGCTATATAAGATACCAATCACTGATGATGATGAATATTGAGAATATGAAGGACTTAAAGTGCCACCAGAGCCACCACTAGATGCCATCTTATGGATGATAGATGAGGGAAAGAAAGACGAGCTGGATGAATCAGATAAAGTACTATTTAGAGGACTTTGTTGGACAGATAACACAACATTCATTCTTCCTATTTTAGCAATAGGATTGATTTCAGGTGATAAGCCTCTTCTTCTTCTAGAATCATGAGAGTCTAAGGACATGAAAGAAAGGCCAACACTTGAAGAAACAAAAGGGTTATTGATGATATCTAGGTTGTCTACATCTAGCCTCCAATTGTTCTTGAGAACTAATATCTCGCTCAATTGCTGCCCAAGAATGGTTAAGCTCAACATGGGTGTTGGCAATGTCTAAGCTAGTATTAAACAGATTCAAAGCAATGCTGGTCTGATCTTGAAGATCGAGCTCAATATTGGGCTGCCTTATAACAGGAACAGTCATTAAGAATAAAACAATCAAAGAATCAATTTCAGAAAAGAAAGATGTATCGATGAAAATCGAGTAATAAAATTAACTAGAGAGATATCGAAGACCTCTCCAGTATGGTCTCCAAATAAATGTTGAGGAAAATATATGAAGTGATATTACTCAAGTATTTTCAGACTCTGCTTGGCTAAAGTACTAGCTCACATCAACTACATAGTCTTACCATATGTAAGCAAGGTAGTTACAAGTTTAGCAGAATTCAAGGTTGATCATGAAGGTGTGTGCAAGGGATATGTACAAGGAAAGAACATAAAGAATCCTTTCCAAAAGAGTGACAGTAAAGCAAAAGAAGTCTTGGAGATCATCCACTTAGATGTATGTGGTCCAATTCCATCAACCTCTCTTAGTGGGTATGTATACTATGTGTCATTTATTGATGATTATTCTCGCAAGACTTGGTTCTATTTCTTGAAATCAAAAGATGAAGTATTTGGAAAATTCAAGGAATTCAAACCCTTGATAGAAAATATCTCTGAAAGAAAAATCATGATACTCAAGTCAGATAATGGAGGAGAATACACCTCAAAATAATTTGTAAGATTTTGCAGAGATGTCGGAATTAAGAGGGAGCTCACCACTCCCTATAATCCTTAGCAAAATGGTGTAGCAGAAAGAATGTTCTACAACAATAATGAAAGCAATGAAGACTATGATCAATGATCAAGATCTTCCAATGCACTTATGGGCTGAAGCAACAAGAATAAGAGTTTATGTCCAAAATAAATTATCCCATAGTGCACTTGGATTCAAAACCCCCAAAGAAATGTTCTCCAGAAAGAATTCAGAAGTAATCCATCTCAAAATATTTGGTTGTACAGTGTTTGTACACATTCCGAAGGAAAGGAGATAAATTTTGACCCTTCAGGAAAGAAGGGAATATTTGTTGGATACTATGAGGTCTCTAAGGCCTTCAGAATTTACACACCAAGTTACCATCATATTGAGATCAACAGAGATGTAACCTTTGATGAAGATGCAATGCTCAAGAGATCAAGGAAATGTCAGCTTGAAGAAGTATATGAAGAAGAACCTGTAGCTCCCAGAGTTCCAGAACCAGTGAAGTTAGTTGCAGTTACCCCTGAGGATGAGATTCCAAAAGATCATTATATGATATAATCTCAAGAACCTCCCAAGATGATGATCTCTCACAAGAGAAAGACAGCTTGGGAAAGGGAACTTATTCAAGATGGAGAGAAGTATGGTTCCCCAGAAGGAACCAGGAGACAAAGAAAGAAACCGAAGCCATTCTCTAGTTATAGGGCCCTGATGTGTAATCTCATAGAAAAGGAACCTACTTGCTTTGAATAAGACATTTAGAAGAAATAATGGGTGGATACCATGACGGAAGAATACCAATCCATTATAAAGAATGATGTATGGGAAATAGTTCCCAAACCGAAGAACAAAGATGTGGTATCTTCCAAATGGATATACAAGATAAAACATTTGGTTATACAAGATAAAACAGAATTATTGAAAAACATAAAGCAAGATTTCTAGCTCATGGATTTTCTCAAAAGGAAGGCATTGATTATGAAGAGACGTTTTCTCATGTAGCCAAATACACTTCTATCATAACCATCATAGCTCTTGCAGCCAAGATGAAGTGGAAGTTACACAAGATGGATATGAAAACAACCTTCTTAACTGGTGTTATTGAATAAGAAGTGTATATAGAACAACCACAAGGGTTTGAAGCTGAAGATATAAATATTCATGTCTGCAGGTTTAAGAAGGCTCTATATGGATTGAAGTAAGCTCCTAGAGCTTGGTATGGTAGAATTGATAGTTTCCTAACGATCTTGGGCTTTACCAAGAGTAAATTTGATTCTAACCTGTACTTCAAGGTTATGAATGACAAGCCAGTTATATTTTTGTTGTATGTGGATGACTTATTCTTAATAGGAGAAGAAAATCTCATCAGAGATTGTAAGAAGAAGCTCACTACAGAATTTGAGATGAAAGACCTAGGCCTGATGCATTATTTCTTAGGTCTTGAATTTTGGCAAAGCCCAGAGAAGATCTTCCTTAACCAAGGGAATTATGTAGTTGAAATACTGAAGAGCTTTGACATGCCGGAATGCAAAGCCATGAACATACCCATGGAAACAAAGTTGAAGCTCCTGGTTGATACTTCATCAGAATTAGTTGATGTTACTCTGTACAGACAAATTATTGCTTTGTTGATGTATCTGACGAATACCACGTCAGATATATGCTTTGTTGTGAACACCTTGAGTCAGTATCTGGTAGAGCCTAGACATGTTCACCTTGTAGTTGCAAAGCATGTGATGAGATACCTTAAGGGTACGTTGGAATATGTTCTTTGTTATACTAGAGATCATGACTTTAGATTGGTTGGTTATATTGATTCATATTGGGTTGGAAGTGTTTCTGATAGAAAGAGCACTTCAGGATGTTGTTTCAGTCTGGGATCATCCATGATTTCATGGCAGAGAAAGAAGCAGTCCAGTATTTCTCTCATCACGAAAGAAGCAGAATACATTGTTGCATGTTCCACCAGTTGTGAATCCATATGGCTTCGAAAGTTGTTGATAGGTCTATTCGATTTGGAGATGGAAGCCACTGTGATTCTATGTGATAACCAGAGTTGCATAAAGATGATGGAGAACCCAGTGTTCCATGATAAGTCAAAGCACATATAAATATGGTATCACTACATTCGTGATATGGTGCAGAGAGGAGTTGTAAAGCTCCAATATGTTGGCACAAGTGAGTAGGTTCTAGATGTGTTGACCAAACCTTTGTCTCGTGTAAAGTTTGAATACTTTCGAGACAAGCTTGGTATAGTTCGAAAGGACCTCCCTCAAAAGGGGGAGTGATGTTGATGATACTATGGTATCCTGACCAACAATGGGTAGCTAAGTTATGATTTTATATCCTATAGGACTAATCATCCATAGACAGATATCGAAGGTCCGGTAAGGATGGTCTATCAGATTACTTGTGCATGTATATGCCAGCTAAGATCAGTAGTGGCAGCTCCATTAGGATTTTATATCCTAGGGAATCTTTTGATTCATGGGCAGATCACGAAGGTCCGGTAAGGATGGTCTTTTAGAGTACCATGTGGTAGTTCCATTAGGATTTTACATCCTAGGGAATATTATGTTTCCTAGGCAGACCTCGAAGGTCCAGTAAGGATGGTCTGTTAGAGTACCACAAAATGTTGTTGTTTCACCTACCTCATTATGTTTCTATATGATGATGATGTTGTTATATCAGCCTCGTTCTGATGATGTTGTTGCTTCAGCCTCGTGTTGTTGTTGATGATGATGTATGAGCCTCGTGCTCTTGTTGATGATGTTGTATCATCCTTGTGTTGTTATTGATGATGTTGTTGCCTTAGCATTATGCTAATTGATGTTGATGCAGATGATGACGATGATGTTATTCCAACCCCATGCTGTGAACCATGATTTTATTGATGATGAGAAAAACTTCTGATTATTTGTAAATATTCCAGTCAATGTTCCAGATGTTGATGATGTTGCTTCCCTCTCTCTCTTGATGATGTTGTAATGTGTTATTTTTGTAGAATACCCTTCTCATTAAGGGGGAGTGTTGAAATATTGTAACTTTGAAGAATATTATAATTATAATTGATTTACCATCTTATATATCAAATCCCCTTTTGTGGATTAATCATGTCAGGAATTATGTATGACCAAATCCCCTTTTGTGGATTGGTCAAACCATAGTTATATGGTGGTATTTGAGAAGTCATCCCATAGGGTTTAATAAAGTGGTTTTAACCACTATTGGAAGAATTCGACCCTACCTAATGAAGAGACATCACCTTAGTGCCCCCTCAACTAGTATAAATAAGTGAGGAGGATGCCTCATTTGTTCACTCACTCACTCACTCACACTTCTAGTGCACATATTTTGAAGGTAGTTACAGTTGCAAGAAGAAGGAGAGAGAGGTGCATGCTCAGTCCTAGTCTTTTCTTGGTGGTTTTGGTCTTTAGTCTTGGCATTGTATTGGCAATCTATTATTGAGGAATTTTTTGTTGGTTTTTCTCCCCCATGAGAGTTTCCCAGGACAAAATGTTGTGTACCTTGTGAATATGTTTCTTTCAGTGATCCTACTTATGTTGTTATGCTCTAGTAAATTGAAAAGAACTTAATAACAACTCTAAATTTAACACCTACAAGGAAACTATGTCCACAGGCCTATGGGTAGAGTTGACATCCCACAGCCCTATGGGATGGCATTCAAGGGATATAGTAATGGATGTGCAGGGAAATAATGGATTCAGGTGGATGTGCTCAACAACCAACTTTTGGAGAGATCATTAATGTTATTCTAGTCAATGGTTGAGTTGCAGAATCCTACAAGTTTTTTCTTGTAATAAAAAAATGGAGGTTAGTTCTTTGGCGAGCAAAGGAACACTCATTTTGTTGGTAGACAATCAACAGGTCTGCCAATTATTCGATGGATTTTGTAGTATGCAATATATCGTTTATGAAGCTACTTCTTTAAACATGCATTGTGTCGCAGTAGTGCATGTTATTGACGTCCTTTAGCTTAGGTGATAGGTGTTAAGGATATCTATTCCACCAAAATTTGTTTTAGACTTGCACTAATTTTAGTCTCTTTTTCCTTTATTTTAACATGTCAAATAAATGGCCCTCGGGGTGTAAAACATTCGGTGATGGAGTGTGTTGTTAAGGCACTTTGTTATGTGAAGTCACCAGTTCGAAACCCTCGACTAGCCTTGTGTGCTTCGTGAGGGGTCGCTTGGCATGCCTAGGGTTATAGTGGTAGAATTATGATAACACGACCATGTGTCACGTGAGTACGTGCCAGACTAGTCGTTGATTTCCCCAGTCAACAACAAAAAAAACATGTCAAATAAATGGGTATATCCTGTCAAGAATGGAACTATTGAAGACTTCTTATTACTCCATCAACCTAACCAGTGACCAAGGTGTTGAGCACTCAACACACCCTAAAAATCATATGCCAATTTTCCACTTTTTGGGTGCCACTTGATCTTTTCACTATCTAAATTTGATTTTCCTTTTGGGAAATGTTTTGTCTTCACTTGTTCTCTTGACTCTCATTAGTTACTCAGGTTTGTGAAACTATAAAAACCCCATAAATTAAAAAGGCTTAGCACTTAAATAAGGAATCAACAGCCAAAACACTTCCCTCGACGTGCTCAAAGATTCGTCATTGGAAGAAAATAAAAGGTGAAAAGGAATCACTCAGAAAATCTCAGTCGTCGAGCGTCGATCTTCACCGATATCAGCGAAAGGAAGTTTTTATTTCATGACAAGTATCACATACAGAGATCATCAACAACCAATGCCCTTCGGCATCGGTAAAAGGTGAAGGTAGTAACGTTTAAAAGGAAAGGAAACCATATCACCAATAGCCGATACCCGACGTACTAATCGGAATTGGAGGAAACCGAATCACGACGAACATTGTGACCATTCTAAGAAATTTTCCCCGATCACCAATTCCTGATGCGTTTTGGCATCAACATTTTTTCAAAGACGCTAACCCAAAGGAAAATACGCGAGAGGTTTATTCTCGATCGGCGATCCCCGATATCGCTCTAGCATAGGCGATCCCAGGTTTAGTTTAAGAACACACAACTTGAAGGAAGCCCTGACTCCGACTAATACTCGCGGGTTAAGTCACTGATATTCATTGCCACATGTCGCAAGCCAGTTTGCCACATCAGCACCATACAATGAATTAAATCGGCATCGGAGGTTTTTCATAGAAGGATATCAATGAAAACATCCATAATACATTGTTGATCCCCGATCCGCCCAGCAGGGAAGCGACACGATGGGACGTTTTAGCACTAGATACGTTTAGATTCAGAGCATTTAAGGGACTAATTAATTCCAAATCTTGCACCAGTCGCTACTTCGTGTGCGAATCACAAGGACCGTTTGAATTTATCGATATAACACATCATCCTCTACGCCTCCGTCATCAACCCATGATGAATTAAATTTGCAGAGATTCGACGATAGATTTGTTTGAATTTCATTCATCACTCGAATTAATTGGTCGATGCGACACGGTAATTTTGTCCCCATTTAAATTCTCTTGATCCATTGTAAAATCGACCATTCTGTGCGCAAAGGAGTTTCAGAGCACCTAGAGAAGAGAGACAAGAAATTCAAAAGCTTTCGAGATCCCGTGAGTGTCAAACAACAAGGTTTAGCAAGCGTTACAAGAATGTACCAGTCTGGATTTTTTGCCTTTTCACTTCATATATACATTTTTATCCAATTTCGCTCTTTACACAGGCCCTAAAGGATTGTTTCAATTGCAGGAACAATGCCTCCAAGAAAACCAACCACCAGGCGATCTCCGAGAGCATTGAAGCTAAAGGAACCAGAGGTAGGAGAAATCCCTTCCCCAACGTCCGCAAAACAATTATAATTTTCCCCAAGGCTGGAACTAGTCATCAGGATATCTACCAAGAAGGTTTTCACTCAAAATTTGACCTTTGGAGACACGGAGGCAAGCACAGGGACCAAGGAGGTACTCTTGCACTGGGGATAACTCTTCAAAAAGATCAGGCAGGAAGAATTCTTGGAATATATCTCGCCCAATGACCCCGATATGAAAAAGCTTGACAATGAAGTTTTTTCGAACATTCAAAGATCATACCTACACATGGTGGCAAGAAGAACTCAAGTTTTTCCCGGAATAGAACTCCTGAAGTGGCTCATCGACCACACGGACACGGAAAAATGCTTGATTAACGATGTCAATGGTGAGTGTGTCGGGGTTTTCCTTCCGATAGAGGTGTAGAGTATTACAAGCTTAGAGACTTAGAGGACCGACTGAACACTGATTTCATCATAAAATTCTGCGAGCGCCATGACATCGGTCGGGTGATGGCTTCATGGTGGAGAGAAGATAAAAAATACACCAATCGAAACTCTGGCTGGTACCAGACAACCAACTTAAGGGAGTTGTATATCTATCTAATGGCCCTAGTCTGTCGATTGTACGGGGAGAAGGACTATTCCAGGTTTTCATAGGCATGGTTTCCTCTTACTTACATAGTGGTCATTTCCAGGAGATATTTCAACTGAGGATCCATCATCTCAAAGCAGCTAAGCATTTGCATACAATAGGATCAGACGCCAAAATAAGGAGAAACGCCATCCTTCTACATGGATTCATATTTACTAGACTTCATGTGTGCCATAAATTTCTTTGGCGACATGAAATTGAGCTGGCACGCCTCAGAACTCTCGGTCCACATTTACTTCAACATTTTATTGGAGAACATGTATAAAAAATCATACTCCCTCATCTGCGATGAATTCATCATGCACATTCATTTTATTCTTTTCAGGAAAGAGTGCTCGATGCTATTGGTTGCGGGAAAAAAGATGATAGCAAAGGTCGGCCACTGGTATCTGGACGAACGTGATACCTACATTAGGGTATTTGGGGCCACTGGAGCACCTCATATCCTACTAGCACATGTCCCCAACCGGCTTGTTGTGGGGGAAATTTGCTACCAGACCATCATGCAAGGTTACCACACTACCATGTTGAAATATAAGAAGCGGACATTTATACCTTATCGATTCCATATAGGTTTCTACCTAGTAAAAGACATCGCTCAAGCCAAGCAGGAAGGACTGAGTCAATTGGAGTTCTGATTCCAAACCATTTGTTTCCACAAACATGACCCAAGGGGTCTAGTCTTGAAACACGCATCGCAAGTGTCGTCCTATTGGCCATACGCCCACGAAAGGTTTGAGGATGTGCTCTTCACAGAAAACGCTTAGGACTAGGATGAAGTTGTGGAAAGGATGGATAACCCTAAGATGACTAGGTTTAGATCCATGAGCCTGGATGAACAGATGGTGATCCTAGAACAATCGGCTCAAGGGGCCCTCAGGGCTAGGGAAGAGATGGTAGCGGCCGAAGTAGGAGAATCCCCCCAGGTAGCGACCGAAACAACAGAGATTCCCCGGGTAACCTCGGTGAAAGATAGAATTCTCCCCAAAGCTCGAGACGTGTGGGAGAGGGGATTACTCATGTTAGAACATGTGCAGTGGATAATTGATCAGCTGCAATATGAACTGGACATCCTAAACATGGAAAGGCTCCTTGAAGAAAATCTAGATAGAAGCCAGAGGGGCCCAAGCGGCCTTGAATTCATAAATCTTGATGAAATTACTCGGTTAGACGACCCTACGTTTATAACGCCACTGGTCGTATTGCCAACAGGTGTTTCAGCTCAATCGGAGACAGTCGGAACATCGGGGAGGACCACTGCGTCAAACCCGTTAAGTGAGATAATAAAGATATATGACAATGATGAGAGCCCAGAAGTGTCTCTTCTGACCCCTATATATATCGAAGAAGAAAAGGGACCAGAGAATACATCTTCCCCTGTTCTCGACACTCAAACTTAGGGGATTCCACATAACGAACAAGAAATCGAAAGTGTCTTAGACACTCAGCTGCCCAATGCACCAGAGACTCAAGCGGACAACCCAAAGGATGAGCCAGGATCAGGCCAACAAAAGGAAGAAGCTCTACAGCAAAAAATCGGTGTCTCAACGGCCAATGATCAAGTAAGTACCAAACATACCCTCGATGCCTCAATTTCAATCGGTACTCAAATCCCCAATGAGTGACAGACAAAAGTCGGGCCTTCATAGAATAGGGAGGAAATTCAAGAATCCATTTTGGAACAAGTATATAGCATCGTAAGTCTGGGGAATACACTCACCTAGGGATATCAACAAATCCCTCAACACGTGGAAGAAGTAGCCAACATACATGCCATAGCTTATGATCTGAAAAGGAAGCCTATCATCTAGAGAACCGCCAAGAAGAGGAGGATCACTTTAGATCGCTCCATCCTCATCACTACGGAGGAACATCTGATCAACACAGAGCATGCTAATATGTTTGAACTCATCGACGTAGGGATGGCAATCACATATCCCACCCTGGACATAGCTAAAAGAGATGAAGAAGAGCTAGTCATTGCCCTGAAGGAATTAGAACATTTTTTCGACTTGGAGAAATACTATCAGGACACCACACAGGTCGTGGTGTTCCTAACGAGCGAATTCAAGGACGCCTACAACAAATTCATAGACGAGTGGCACCTATTCACTGCAAATATAGTCAACCTCTAGGAAGACACCCTCTTGGCACTTGTGAGGTGCAAAGATATGGAGCGGTGGTACGAGAAAGCACAACAAATTGTGGATAGAATCAAATACATCATTGCAGTCCAACAGGGCCTATATACAAAAGAACACGACATTTGGGTGTTAAAAGAAATCAACCTCGATCGCATAAATAAATCAGTCAAGTATTGGGCAAAAATGGCTCGGGAACCTCATCGAGAGATCCAAGAGAAATGGGCCAAGTGCGAGAAACACTGGATCAATATTAATCGGGTGTTGAAAGACATTGGACTCCCCGAGTTTGGCACACCTGATGACTTTGTCGACTTGCGCAATATAGTCAAGTCACACACTGAGAAAGACTCATCCTAGGCCGAAGAAATAGCAAAGGTGACAGCCACTGCGTCGGGTCAGTTGGGACATTTTATGGAGCACCCGATCAAAGATTGGGTTGTGCTGCAACAGTTAAGTGCCAATATAGTCAAGTATTAGGCACATGTGGTAGAGATAAGAAAGATTCACTTGGCCCTGATGGAACAACATAAATTTCCATATGCCAATACCTGCGAAGATATGTTCATCCAATGGTCGGAGCATGAAAAGAGTCGCCCTCTTAAGTGATATCTTGAGAGGACTCATAGAACAACTCATAAGAGAGAACGCCATGTGGCGAATTTTGTTTTTCTTATCTGCACTTTAGTTGTTATTTTTAGTTAATTTTATGTTATAAATAAGGGCATCGATCGAGTAGTTAAAGGTCGATGGTTGTTGCAAGAAACTCTCATTTTTCTGGTTTTGTTAAGAACTATTTCGGAGTTTCCTTTAATTGAGAAGTCATTTTGGACCAGAGACAAGTTTATGTTTTCATAAAATGCGTGTATGATTGGATGTGGAGAAGAACTATTTCCTATCTCGTCTCATGAATGGATGCAGTAACGAGTAAGAGCTATTAAATCTATTGATAATTTATCTGATCCAATGTGTTTTACAGTTCTTTCTTTAATGATGAAAACAAATCTTTGTGTTATTATGTGATTGATGATTAGGTTTGGGTGAACTATTTTACTTGCCATCATTTATCACATACATGTTTTCTTATGATAATTTGTATCTCAGTTAGCAATTGGAATACTCACATGGTTAACATATTAGTATTAGCCCTGTGGTAGATGGTCATTGCATGAATACTAGAGTAAAGGGTTATCCCAATCTCGGTCTCTTCTCCAGTGGTTTATTTTGTTCCCACTTTGCCACCTAGTTGGTTTATATTGGCTTTATCTCATATCATTCCTACCTAAGAGAAAACACAAAAAGAGAACGTCTGAACCGAAGGAGAAAGCCTTCACAGGAAAATGTAAAGCCCATCGATTATTTCAGTCGGATCGCAAGATCTGGAGAACCATTCCACAATTAAATGCTACAGAGTCTAATTGGGCCTCGATGGCGGGTTTGGTTCTTACTATTGAGTTAAATGGATTTAGTACCCATCAACAAAAATGGCACTAGAAGGAGGGCTTGAAGAATGAATGGTTGAATACATATTTTGCATAATATCCCAGATAGCATGTAGATTCAAAACAGCCTGCATGCATGGCTAGTCATTCCCAAGACAGCCCACACACACTGAGTACTCATGAAATGAGTAAATCACAATAGTACGAGGAAGAAAAATTGTTCCCTGATATACCTTATGCTCTTCCTCACGAGGAATTGAATCAATTTAGAATAATCACAAGAGCATACGTCCGACAGATCGATGCGCTGCCCTTAGCCCTGTTACTTCCTCGAAGACAAAAAATAAGCAGAATAGTGGTCGATACCCACGATCAGGTTTTTGTGAACACAGTAGAAGACCTAATATATTTCTCCCTCACTGAAATCAAACATCCTCTTAATCTAATCCCCAAAACATCGGTCGGTAACTTCTCTGAGCCTGACGAATTCTCGGAAGAAGAAGGGTTTAACTCATGATCTGAAGACATGGAAGATAACCATGACCATGATGAAGAAAGGGGAAACCCACCTCAAAATAATCAACCTTGGTTGTCCAGAGATGCTCTGGCCATCCTTGGATGATTATATAACCTTCCCCGACACCCAGAGAAATTACTCCCTAATTTCAACCCTAAAACTTCAGGATTGCCTGAAGACCACATCAAGAAATTCATACTAGCCATCAAAATTATGAACTTCCAACATGAAGACATAGTATGCAGGTTATTCCCCTACACTTTAGAGAATTCAACTTCCACGTGGTATTTTAACTTACCTGTAGGATCCATAACAAGTTGGATGAAGTTTCAAAAGGACTTCTTCGATAAATTTGCAAAAGAAACCACTATTGGAGCTCAGATGGCCAAGTTGTTCGCCGCCTCCATGAATTTGAAGGAAAGGGTCAAAGACTTTAATAAAATATTTACCACCATATTGAACAAATTCCAGCCTGAAGCTAAACCTACTGAGGAGTTGCAAATCGAAGTATATGCTAATGCTCTCCCAACTTCTGTTTCCATGTTTGTGAAGAGGGTTTCCAAACTAACCCTAGCTGAGAATTTTGAAGAAGCCAAAACGATAGAGTTCTAAATGAAAGGATGTAAATAAGGCCATGTCTCTTTACTTAAGAAAGAAGTTCAACCTCCTCCTGGGAGAGGGCTATTTCTTAATAGACCCCCAGGAAAACAAACAGAACAAGCTCCCGAAAAGGGAAGTGGAGAAATAGAAGACCTACAACGCATGGTCAAAAAAATATCAAACGAAATCATAGACATGAAGAGAAGTGCAAGGGAGGGAAACCAAGGCCAGAGGCCCTATAAGCCTTTCTTTAAAAGAAACCCACCATTCAAAGAAATTGAACCTCCCCCAACCAACCTAAAAATCGATCTGGGAAATGTAGCATCTAAATCTTTATGCACGTATCACCAAGATAACCACTCCAAAAGAGACTGCCCTCAATGGGTGCATGCCATGAATTTGATGGCCAACTAGTTTCTAGATTAAGTCTCCCTAACCGAACAATCAAGAAGCTCCAGTATGAACATTGTCGATCAAGAAGAAATTTCTCCCCCAGAAGAAAAAACCATGTTGATATGGGATCCCGACCTGGCTATGCCTTATGATGACCTGTTTGAGGTTCAAGAACCACCTACAGAAGTTTTGGCTGTGCAAACACAAATTAGGGGTCAGCTTGTCGCTTGTCTCAAACGACCTTGCTAATACCCAAACTTTGGTAGGAAGATCAACTCCTGATCACCCTAAAGCACCTTTTTCTCCCCGAAGAAACCCTATAAATATCCATACACGAGAATCGCCCAAGCTGGATTACAACATATTAGAATATTTGAAGAAGTTGAAGGCTAATATATTAGTTATGGACATATGTATAATCCCTCAGCAAAAGGACTTCATGTTACAAGCTTTGAAATCAGTAGAAAATCATACAACAAACCCTAACCAAGAGGGGAGTCTAACCCCCACATACCCAAGGAATAAACCAACTGTGAATGCCTCCTCCGAAGATAAGAAGGGAAAACCTTGTGTCCCACCTTTCCTTTTAACATTCAAAGTCTTTAACAAAAACCTCCATAATTGTTTGGTCGATTCAAGAGCATCCTCTAATGTTATGCCACTATCTATTTGTAAAAAAATAAACGCAGTCCCTCTCAACAGTGATAAACATGTAATTCAACTAGACAGAACCTAGGTGAAGGTCATGGGAGAACTCAAAGATGTAATGATTAGAATAGCAACATATCCTAAATTAGTGCAAGTGATTGACATCATTGTAGTAGATATCCCATAAGTGTATGGGTTATTATTAAGCCGAGATTGGTCTGAAAATTTAAACGGATACTTTAGTACAGACTAGGTGCACCTTTGGCTACCATTAAAGGGACACAAAAATATGATCAGAATTGATAGGGAAAGATATCTGAAACATATTATCACTGACATAGAAACCCTAAATGAGCCCTCATCGGAATATCTCCATGTGCTAGGCAATTATTCCTGTGATTCCTACTTTGGGAACTTTTCCCCTCTCTCATCTGATGTCCCTCTTACTCAAAACTCCAAAATTGTTTTTCGAGAGGAATTGCCAACGGCGGCGGAGGAAACTCTCTTCTGCCAAGAAACTACATTAGAAATCACGGAACTAACAAGAGGAAAAGAAGAAAGTAACAAGAAAGAGGAAGTTGACACCTTTTTAACACAAATTTGGACCCTATATTTTGATGGATCTAAATCACAAGAGGGTTCAAGAGCAGGGTCTATCCTCATCAATCCAAAAGGCAAAAGACATTTTATGTCCTGTAGTCTAGAATTTGAATGCACAAATAACATTTTCGAGTATGAATCTCTAGTACAATGGTTAAAGAAATCCATAGACTTGAATGTCCAAGAATTGAATGTTTTCAAAGACTCTGAAATCATTTTCAGACAGATAAGGAATACTATACATTGCAGCTCTCCACACCTAAAGAATTACCAACATAAAGTGCACAGGCTAATAGAAAATTTCAAAGATTTCAACCTCACAACAATCCCCGGAGCAAAGACAATTCTTGTTGACTCTCTAGCCACCGCTTCTTCAAGGCTATCACCTCTAGAAGAATATGAAGCCTCTCGGTTCGATGTAGAATTGCTATATAAACCCTCGGTGCCCAACAATATTTCTAATTGGAAAGCTTTTGAAGGAGACGAACAGAATATAAACTTTCTGACCAATCAAGACAATTTTAAAGACTTGGCCATTAACGATGAAGTATTTCAGGAGCAATCGATGGAAACTAACCCTCATACAAATCAATCAACGGACAAATCAAAGTCTCACACGATACCAAAAGGAATAGCTAAGTTAGAAAACCTTTTTAACCTAAAAGAAATATTTAAAGGGTCAAAAAACGCGAAGACCGGTAGTTCATGTCCCATGCATGAAACTATAAACCTCGGAACCTTGGAAAACTGAAAAAATGTAAACCTCGACAAGACCATATCTAAAGAAGAAAGGAATGCCTATCTCAAACTCTTCAAGAAATATCAAGATGTCTTTGTGTGGTCCTACTGAGATCTAAAAACTTATGATACCCGTATCATTCAACACATTATTCCGTTAAACCTGAAGTGAAACCCTTCCAACAGAAGCTCTGAAAGTACCACCCATCCTTGGAGCCTCTCATGTGTCACGATTTAAATAAATTGTTGGATGCAAAGATTATCTTCCAGGTTAGACACTCTGCGTGGGTAGTGAATTTGGTTCTTGTAACGAAAAAGTCCGAGGAAATCCGCTTATGTGTAGATTTTAGAAACCTCAACAGAGCTTCGGAAAATGACAACTACCCAGTCCTGCCAATGGAGAAACTCCTGCAGACTGTATCTGGCTCTGATATTTTCTCTTTACTGGATGGTTTCTCAGGTTATAATCAGGTTCTAGTTTCAGAGGAACACCATTTAAAAACTACCTTTCGAACCAAGTGGGGAACTTTTGCTTATAAATGCATGCCCTTTGGGTTAATCAATGCAGGAGAAACCTTCCAGAGGGCCATGGACGTAGAATTTTGGGGGCTGATCAAAAAGTGTGTAGTATTTTACTTGGACGACGTGACTGTGTATTCAAAAAACAGACAATATCACATCCAACACTTAACCCAGATTTTCAAAAGATGCAGAAAATACGGCATATCCTTAAACCGTAAGAAGACTATTTTCGGTGTTGAAGAAGGAAATTTGTTAGGCCACGATATATATCAAGATGATATCCACATAGACCCAGAAATAATTAATGCCATAGCTGAGCTTCCATTACCTCACAACAAGAAGGCTATGTAGTCGGTCTTCAGGGGAAAAAAAAATGTGAGGAAATTCGCCCCCGATTTTGTGGAAAATATCAAACCCCTACAAAATATGATTCATAAGGATGTTGAGTTTAAATGGGACAATGAACGAAAGAAAGCTTTCAACAATATTAAAATTGCAATCTCCCAAGCCCAGTGTTGCGAAGTCCTAATTTCAACAAATATTTATTCTTGTATACTTGTTGAAGAGGGAACTAGATGGTAGTAGTCCAAGAATTTGATCTAGATATAAAACCTGTTAAATTCGTTAAAGGACAAGGGTTATGAAAACTGGCAGTCGAAGCTCAAGACCAAGTAAATGAAGACCCCGTATGGGAGAATGAAATGGAATTATGGTGTGGTGAAGCTTCATATATTTCCCCTGGACAAGAGTCTTGGTATGAAAAATTGACTTATCTCCTGCATCATGGGACTTGCCCATAAAATTTCAACCCTAGGGAAAGGAGAGCTCTCAAGTTAAAATCCTCACAATATTGCCTCATAAATTCAGTATTATTCAAGGTTAATTATGATGGGGTACTTTTAAGATGTCTCGAATGTGAATATGCAGACAAAGTTCTGAAGGAGCTCCATGATGGCCCTACCGGCGGATGTTTTGCAGGAAACACCACCGCTCATAAGATACTAAGAGTTGGTTATTATTGGCCCACCTTGTTCAAAGACGCTCACACATATGCTCGAAACTATAAAACTCGTCAAATAAGCGATGGGAGGGAGAAGAGAGAAGTTGTCGCACTCCAACCGGTGGTCATTTCTAAGCCTTTTGAGCAATGGGGGTTAGATATGATAGGAGAGATCACACCAAGCTCTTCAAAAAAGAATAAGTACATACTTACTGCCACCGATTACTTCACAGATTGGGTAGAGGCCATCCCTCTGACTCATGTAAACGAGAAGGTGGTAATCCAATTCATAGAACAACAACTAATCACAAGGTTTGATGTCCCTTATGTTCTTGTGTTTGATAATGAAGCTTATTTTTTGTCCACCTTATTAATAGAGTTTTCCCTAGAGAAAGGAATCATAATTAGATACTCTGCAAATTATTATTCACATGGAAATGGAGTAGCAAAATAAACTAATAAGAGCCTAATGAGGATATTGAAGAAAACGGTTGCAGACAACCAAAGGAATTGGCATAATCTACTCCATAACACTTTATGGGAAGATAGAGTTACACCAAAGGAATCTATAGGGAATTCCGCATACTTTCTAGTATA
>ML859282.1:5962-25622 GCA_009831015.1 Picea engelmannii | reverse complement strand
ATTTCGAGTAAAATTGATAAGAAAATATGCCTGTAAAAACATCAAAAAATTCAATATTCAGACTAAGCAATTCTTATTAGATAATGGTCTATTTGGATGCACCTGTCACCGGTTGAGTGTATTTATGTGATTTTCACAATGAAGAAAAAGTGGTACAAACAACTCATTGTTATAAGGAATATTAGAAGATGGAACTAATAAGGATATTTTTAAAAGTAAAAGAAGAGGAGATTTCAATTTATTTAAAAAAATTGGATGGTGGGACTAATGGTTAAGAACATGTCTTTCCTCATAAAAGGTCATAAGTTCAAATCCAAGGGTAAGATATGTATGTGAATTCCTATATAGTTTACTAATATTTCTTGGAAAACGCTGTTAAATTTTTTAAAATTCCTATTTAGTTGTCTAATATTTTTTGGAAAAATGTTATTAAATTTTTAAATTGCAATAGCATGGAATATCAACCAATTTCATGAAATAAATTACATTTAAATTCCTATATAATTTTCTAATATTTTTTGAAAAAATGTTATTAAATTTTTAAATTACAATAACATGGAATATCAACAAATTTCCTGAAGTGACTGTCATATGTAATTGTATGGTGTAACCTGATATGTTTTGTACCCATATGTGAAGAATTTCTTAATAATTTTTTGATAGCTTGATTGTGCAATGCAATACATTCATTTAGAGGTGCAATTTTTTCTTGCTTTACTATGCAAAGTTGTTATAACCCTAAATTGCACCAAACATGCTTACCTGACATCAGGCCATCTCATTTGCCTTCTTTGCCAAGCCACTACTGAACAACTTCTTAAAAAACACCCTTTTTGAAGGCATACGTGCCCTGCTCCACTACTACATGTGTGTGTACGCTAGTTGACCCACTACAGCCCGCATATACCTAAAAAGCACGAGAAATGGAAAGCTGCGGACGAAACATGTGGTTTTGGGTAATTTAACTAAACTGTTTGACCGCCCATAGTCGGTCACTCGACCAAATACCTAGCCCTTTCTAGCCTATAAAAGAAGGGGTAGGGGTCCCATTTGAAAGGAGGGAAATCATAGCAAATAAACTATACTCGATTGAGTATTCCCCTTGCCCCAACCTTTTGCAACTATTGTGTGAAGAGAAGCATATACAAAAGCAGTTGGAGCATAGTTGAAGAGGAGCCCAGGACCAGATTCGAGGAGCAGTGGTCGATCTCACTATTGTAAGGTTACTCTTCTGAGATTAATAAAAGAAGTACTTTTCTCATCCTGCCATATGAGATTGTCAATATTTAAATTTGATTATATTTTGATAGAATCTCTAACCCATTAGTTTATAGATCATATGCATGTGGAGTTGTTTGTTTGTATTTTATGAATGCAAGTCAACGTTGGGAGGAAAGTTGCAGTCAAGGAGTGACCAAACGTTAAAGGGATCGACATCAAAAACGGAAACTAAGGTACAGTAACTTGATCTCTTTAACTTTGTATTTTCATATGAATAATGGGGTTTATAATTGGGATGTTGGTAAGAAGTAGGATACTTTAGGTCATTTCTGCATGCATGATAAAACCCTTAATGCTAGTTTGCAGGAGGGATTTCACACCCACAACATAATTGGCGACGATACTGGGGATATCTCTAGGGTTTTCGGAGATACTTGTTGGGTATTTTTAATTGGTTTTACTACCTTTTTCCGAGTTTCTGCAAAAGTCTGAGCTAGTAGGGATTATGGTCTTCCATACCAGTACTCCCTACTTCCTTCGCTTGATTGTTTTTTATTTTTTCGAGAATCCACGAAGGCATATGCGGCCTGCAGAAGGTATGCACGTGTATACATGCGCCCTGACTTCATACATCCCACGTACATACGCTGGCTATTGAAAGATCAGTCGTGTGTCTGAGTCCATTTTTTTTTTTTTTAAAGAGAGGTAGTCATCCTCTTCCCTATCAGAAG
The DNA here is from genome assembly GCA_009831015.1 of Picea engelmannii. Taxonomy (NCBI): domain Eukaryota; kingdom Viridiplantae; phylum Streptophyta; class Pinopsida; order Pinales; family Pinaceae; genus Picea; species Picea engelmannii. Next base: position 23,670 of record ML859282.1, on the reverse strand, counting down.
TGATCCTTCTCAGGGGTTTTCTAGATCTAGTTCTGGTTTTTGTTGTTGCAGTTTGTAGCCTAGGTATAACCCCAGATCAACTTTGTTTTCTAAAGTTTACTTGGATTTTCTTTTTTTTTGTTAGAGTGAGTTTTTGTACCTTTAAGGGGTTCTGGTTTTCAATACCAGTACTCCCAGCCTGAGCTTAGCAACTTGTCTTTCTTCTTTTGAGGAGAAACAAAGGCACATGCATCTTGTAGTGGGCTTGCATGCATGCATACATGTTTTGTCTTTGGGTATCCCGCGTGCATATGCTAGCTACTGAAGTGATAATCGCGTGTCTGTCTAGAAACATTTTGAGGAGGCAGTCATCCTCTTCCCTGTCAAGTTTTTGCTTCCCAGGTTTTTCTTGTTTCTTTATGGTCTCTGTCATAAGCAGTTTTAGCCTAGGTTGTATTCCAGCATAGCTTGCTTTTTCATTTGAAAGATTTCTTCTGTTGCTTTGCTAGGTTTTTTGATGAGATACTGAGTCGGTCAAATCTTCCTTTTTTGTTGTCAATAACTCCCCATGGTCTGTGGTTGGCCAAAAGTCCTTTTTGGCCTTGTCTTGTTTTTATTTTTTCACCTTTTTGCTTCAAAAAAGAAGAAGACATACAGTTTTAAATTTTCTTGTTTTTGAAGCATAATAAATAAAAAAACACAAAATCTTTTTCTTACTTCTTGGTTTGGTTAAATAGTTGGTTGTTTGCGTTAATCAATAGGAAAAATATTGTTTTTGTAAGTTCTAGGCTGATTGATTTAGCAAAATAAGTAGCTCATAGTCGAGTGAAAGCTTGTTTTGATTTTTTCAATTAAATGATCTTAAAAAAAAAAAAAAATTTGAAAAGTTGGTTAAAGAATTTAAAAGAGCAAATCTGAATTTGTCAAGAAGAAGTTATTTTGTTTCCAACTTTTTGTTTATCTTCTCTTTCATCTCTCAAAACATCACTAGTTTTACTTTCATAACCTTTGACTTAAGACAAGAAAAAAAATTAACGATTAATTAAAATCAACTAGACTTTATGTTTTGTAGGGTCCATCAACTAGTCTAGGCTAGAGCCTTGATTTAGGATTGGAGAGGAAACTCTTCAAGGATGAAAAACAAACATAAGAGTCTATGCTAGGGAGTGTCAAAAGTCGATTATCATAAAAGTTATCCAGGACCCCCCTCTAACACAGGGGCTAAACATGAGGTCGCGTAAGGAAAGGTAGAGGAGATAACCCCTCCAAAGTCGGACCAAGCGTAGTGGGGAATGCATATAGAGGGCTTGTCTTAGGATTCTATTGATTGCATTTTCCATGGAGCTTTGTGGGTCTCGAATCCGTTCGAGTTCCTTAGTCGTCATCTGGAACACTTTCTTTCAATACCCTTGATAGATTTTGGGATTGATACCATGCTCATTGCGGTCCAGTGGACTGTCGGCTGTACCCACCTGGTGACTGTTTTCACACTGGCAACCTAGTTTCCTATCTTTCTAGTGACTTACACAGGTGACTGCGAGGGTATACCGTGGTACCTAGGATGTACATCGAGCCACGCTTTGCAGAGTATACCCAGAGGGTGCTTCCATATTCGAGTTGCACTTGCACCAGTAAGTTGCTCTAGTGTTGGTTGTTGTAACTATTCTTCCAACTAGTTAGTGACTGCTTGTTTTATCTCATAGGTACTTTTTCTAGTGCGTGCTAGTTTCAAATGATTATAGCTTTCCCTAGTGTGTCTTTTATCTTCTCACACAATGCAGGATCAGGAGTTCCACCGGTCATGACGGCTTCTGGGCCTACCGTCAGTTGACCTCGAGCGACCCCCCCCCCCCCNTAAGGGGAAAATTAGACCAGCAAGGGTCTTTTGAGACAATTGGGTTACAGGAAACTGTGCCCAACCCATATTCGAGAGGAGAAATTTTGATTCTGGAGGAACCAATCATTTCTGACCTTGAAGCAGAGGCTCTTGGTCCGTATAACCCTCCCATCACTAATCTATCGGTGCCCATCATCGTACAGATTCTACCTTACGAGCATTAGGTAGTGTCACCAACAACAATGGAAGAAAACACTGCCACTTCTTCAGGGAATACTCATATTTCCTTCACGACTGACACTACTGGGGCTGTTCCACCTCCTGACCAACTGTCGTCGGTCTAGGCCACTATGGCCTCGACTGCTTCTACCTTGGGCAATGGTCTGATTCTGTATATGGCGGCGATCACTGATTCGTTTACTCAGAACTTGATAGACCCTCCTTTCTCATATGGGATGCCTGGCTTCGGTATGAGTATTGTAATTTCCTCCTCCACTCTACAGAATTTAGGTCTGGGGGCAGGGAGTTCCAACGCTCCTCTGCAAGGATCTATGGGGGGCACTTCATCTCCCTTTATTGCTTTCCCTTATAGTGGGGATCATATACCCCCTTTGTCCCCCTCGCTCAGCAGTGCTCCTCAACACTTCGTTGGGCCTAACGTAAACTTGTTTGGAGAAGGTTGTCAAGCATTCCCTTCTTATAATATGTCGGTTGGATCGACACCTTTCTCTTTGTTCAACGCATTTGGTAACAACTCTTTCTCGTCAGCTGTCGTTTCAACCGGGGGAAACCCCGGTTATGGACAACCACATCCTGTACAAGGTACTATTCCTGCACAGAGGGAACACTTAGGAATTCCTTCCTCACAAGAACCTTGGAATCCATGGCAAGGACCAGTCCCCTTGCCAGGGATGCCGATAGGGGGAAACCCCTTCCATACCCAGTGGAACCTTGGGCAAGGCCCAATGCCTATGCTCGCCGAATCGACAGGGGGCAACCCCTCCCAAAATCCTTGGAATGAGACACAAGCTCAGACCTTTACGTCTTATTACGGGAACCAGCCGATGATGTCTCAGCAAGCACCCAATTCATACACTAGTCACGACCATGGTTATTACCAGAGCCTTGGCCAACAACCTAACTTTTCCTGGCAACCTAGTGCTAGTCAAACCCTGGGCTCTTTTTTCCCTAGCTACAATCCACAACCCAAGATTTCATTTTTGGCAACCTTGCACTTGTCAGATTTGACAAGGCTCTTAAATGACCCCATTTGTCACGATCTAAGTTGGCCTCCTATGCCGACCAAGTTTCCTTTGGACATTCCAAAGTTTGAGGCCAAGCCTAATGAAGATCCTGGTGATCATGTGACTAATTTCCACTTATGGTGCTTGTCCAACTTGTTAAGAGACGACTCCGTTCAATTGCAATTGTTTCAACGCACTCTCATAGGGAGTGTTGCAAAATGGTACATCAAGCTCAACCGCTCACGATACTCTTCCTTCAGCGAATTGGCAATGGCTTTCTTGAACCATTTCCAATTACCTATGAGATATGATGTCAACACTGAATTGCTGGCCAATTTCGAGCAGACAAAAGCGGACCATATCTCCAATCATATCTGAGAATGGAGACGCTGGAAGAGTTTAATAAAAGTGTCAGTCCCACAAGAATTCCTGCTAGAGTGGTTCCTTAAGTCTTTGGTACCCTAGTATTCTAAAGATGTCACAACATATGGAGTGTTTTCCGAGGAAGATGCGATAATGAGAGTGAAACAACTAGAGCTAATTTACTCTTAGTCTGGTTTACTCTACGATATTTTTCCAAATGCACCAAGTTCAATCCTTGACAAAACCAGGCAAATCTCTGGACCACATGTTGATGGCATTATTGGTTCATCACAAACCAAGCCCACTGGTCCATTGTCAAATCAATTGCAACAATTGTCGATACAACAGACAGCAGCCAGCCAGACCCCCAATTCAGCTGCTCCCCCTACGCAAAAGTTGGATGTACAAAGTGTGCACACGACAAACCTGAAGGCCACCCATCAGCCTGATGGAAATAAGAAGCAACGAAAAAAGGGTAAGGGGGATAAGAAACCCACTGATAATGTTGGCGAGGGCGACACTGAAAAGAAGAAGTCAAAGTATCCTTGTAATATTTGCAAGGAATACCACCCAACCCATCAGTGCCCTCAACTTGCGGAGGCCCAGAAGTTATTGGCACAACAACAGCCTGCCATGTTAACAAACCCGTTTCCACACGGGAAAAATCTAACTCAAGCCTCATCGAGCACAGAAGGGGGCAGTCAAGGACCCCCTCCGTCTTTGAGAAATCCTTCGTCTACAAATGTGTATATGATGAAAGGTGATGCCTATATAACGACTAGAGCACATGATTACAGAAATCCAGGAACCTCTGAGAAGGGTAAAGAAACCGAAAACCCACCTCTTCCTCTTCAGATTGAGAATATGTTGGGCGAAACAACGACGTGCATCCAAAAAGGTGTGTTAAAAAAATCTTCTTACAACCCAAATGAAAGGGTCACCCAGAACTACTCTATGGTGGAGGATTTATCACAAACCCCTTGTGTCATGTCTTCTTTGGAAGTCCTCCAGAGTTGCCCTTCCCAGAGAAAGGCCCTATTAGTTGCCTTAGGCTCTTCCAAGACTTGTAATCCAGGTACGATCATGCTTGATACCACTGACTTAAAATCTCGTCTTCCTTACCACATAGCTTTTCAGATCGTAGTGGCTTACACCACGAAAACGTTTACCTAGAATATTTTTCGTATAGTGGTGGATGAGGGCACCTCGACATGAATGATGTCCTTGGCATGTTGGAAGGCCATCGGCCAACCCATTTTATCTCTGTCACCTACTCTTCTTACAGCTTTTGATGATCATTCTTTCTGACCACACAGGATCATTCCATCTTTCCCTGTGCAATTAGGGGGAAAAACCGTGTGTGTCAAAGTTGAAGTGGTCGATGTGTCTCTCAACTAAAATATTTTGTTAGGAAGGATTTGGACCTATGCTATGCAATAAGTGGTCGCGACATTTTTTCGGGTCTTCTTGTTTCCTCACGAGGGTCGGATTGTGACCATTGATTAGTTATCCTTCTCTCATCCTGACCCTTCATCGGGAGTCTCCACGGTCCCAATGATTGATAACCCTCATCCCGACATCATCAACGTAGGGGTTGGTTTGTGCCCACCATTGATAAGTACTTTTTATTACCCTCCTCCGACCGGAAATGTCCATTACATGACAGCTGTCCCCGACTAGCCTCGGGATGAAATTTTTCAAATCTTGTCATTTCGCACAACGTACTTTCTCGATTTATGGACTCTTCCTTTCCCATCCACTACGATGGAAGGGATGGAGCACCATGGCATGGCCATGCCTTTGTCTGTAGCATAAGTTTCATACTCGATCATTCAATGAGTTTCTGTCGACCCTGATCTGACTCCAGCACAAGAGTTAGATCCGGTGCTCAAGCCTATTTGGGCTCAAGGTTCCCTTGCTGATACAGATGATTTAGAATTATTCTTTCCTTCAGATGAAGTGATTATTGGGGCAATGACTAGTCTAGACAGACCTTGGGAATCGGTCAAGAAGTGCCACCCGTGTCAGATATTCTCTCGGAAGATGAGGGCACACTTCGCTCCCATGTTTCCCGTTATTACCATTGGTCCCTTCACTAAATGGGGGATTGATTACACTACATGCAACCCCCCTTCAGCAAGGGGGCACCACTATATCATCGTAGCATTAGACTACTTCACCAAGTGGGTCGAAGTTATGCCAACGTTCAAATATGATGGGGAGACAACAACTCTCTTTTTGTTCAACTAGATAATAGCAAGGTTCGACTTCCTGAGAGAGATTGTCATTGACCATGGCAGTCACTTTCAGAACAAAATGATGACCGAGTTCACATCAAATCTTGGGTTGCGGCAAGAACATTCATCACCCTACTACCCCCAAGCGAATGGTAAGGTGGAAACTGTAAATAAATCTCTTAAAACCATTTTACAACGAACGATCAATTCGCCCAAGTCAAATTGGCATTTGATGTTATATTCATCATTATGGGCTTACCAAATGTATGTTAAGACTGCAACTAGTTTCTCACCTTTTCAACTCGTTTACGGGCTGGAAGCAGTCTTGCCCATAGAATGCCATATCCAATCTTTAAAGTTGGCAGTACAGTTATTTCCAGACACTTCACCGCTTGAAGAGCGTTTATTATATCTCGAGTAGCTCAATGAGAAACGTCATGATGTAGCCTTATCTAACAAAGCTCACAAACAAAAAGTCAAGTGTCAATATGATCGGTTCGTTCGTCCTCGTATTTTCTTTGAAGGCGACCTTGTCCTGGTCTATGACCAAGATAAGGACCCCCTAGGGGCAGGCAAGTTCAAACCCATGTGGTTCAGACCTTTCATCGTGAAAGAAGTACTACAGAAGGGCGCCTATCGTCTGGTGGAATTTGAGGAAAATTTTTTGGCGGAGCCTAGAAATGGGCTCTACCTCAAAACATACTACTCATAGGTGGGTCACCTTGGGTAAATTTTTTAACATATGTATAGTCTTTGTACTATTACTTTTTGGTTTTTCGGTTTTATGGACGTGTCTTTTTTTATGTTATCTTTTTCACTGTGGCAGATGTCAAATGAAACAGAGGTGTTCGTTGGATTCACGGATGGCGCTAGCCGACACACTCAGAGGCTTGCCTCCGCATCTTGGGTGATTTTCAGACCTCAGGGCCAGTTGCTATCTTCAGGAGGTATATGTTTAGGTGACACCACAAACAATGTCACCAAATACAACACAGTTATTGAGTTACTTCGTGACGCTTTGTCACTTGGTATCTCTCACCTCTGGGTCTATTTAGACGCTCAGTTGGTTGTGTCTCAGTTAAATGGAGTCTATCGTGTTCATGATCTTACTCTACACTGATGGTTCTGTTATTACCCTATAATTTATAGGATCAACTGGTGATTGAAATGTTATCTCTTTAGTGTTTTTTGTTTGTCAAATGATTTTTCATTCTGAAAATAATTTGAAAAAAGGAAAAAGAAAAGAAAAAGGAAAAGAAAGAGAAAGAATAAAAGAGGGCATAAAAAAAAAATCAATTAGAGCCCCATGCAATAAGAGTGACTTGGTCCATACCTTTCAAGCATGGCCAAGTTCTTTTAAATTGATGTTGATAGGAATAGTGAATAAGCTTGGCTAAAATTTTTAATCTTAGCCAAATGATCTAGGTTAGTTAGTGAATAAATCTGTCCAGACTATCTAATCTTGGTCAGATAGCCCCAGGATAGAATAGGTTCTTAGCCCAATAGTTTAATCTGGGCTAATTGTCATAGGAAGCTAGGTTAGAACATAGGGTATTTTGCTTTATTTTCAATAAAACCAGTTCAATGATCAATGTTGGACCATGTCTTAGATGCTTAAAAGGTTGTTTGTCTAACCCCATTGGTGATGTAAACATGTAAAATATTGGGAAAAACCCATGATATGCACTTATCCTAAGTTTCTATGGGCGCATACGCTTTTGCGCTCGCATTTATGCACTGCTTATGTATCAATGGCTTAGATGATCGTGCCCAGATCTATGGTGGACAAGTCTTTCCGGACCCCCCCGACTGTTCTGCCTTTAGCGGTGGGGGGCGGGGTCCAGAATCGGAGATAATGTATGCACGCATTTGGACGGCCCAAGTTTTGGCGCTTAGATATACAGTCTGTATTGGATTCCGGACCCCCCCGTCCATTCTTCCTTTAATGGGGGGGGGGGTCCAGAATGTGTGTTAAAGATCGTGCACAAATCTGCAGTCGAAAGGAAAGCGCGTAGATCGACGACTCAAGGTATTTTTCGGACCCCCTCGACTGATCTGCCTTTAACGGTGGGGGGGCTCCGGAATGCAATCTTGCTCTGGTGGGACCCCTATCTATACGTGGCATGAATCTACTGGTCCCAAATCCCACCGCCTCTTACTATCTGACATACCTCGTCACTTCGTGACGTCATTATTCACCTTTCCCGTAAAAGTCACATCCCGTAACTCCGTCAATCCTCCTCCCTCATTCACCCATGGCAAGTCCCCTCACCATGATTTTTTCCCCCAATCGATAACCGCCACATCACTCGTTCGTATCCCTTAGTCATTGTCACCTTCCATCTCACGTTCTAAATGACCCGTTGGCCATTTATTACTAGATAACTTATCCGTTAACCAGCTGACTTGTCTCCCGCGCCCAAAGGATACCCGTTTACTCAATACTACCCTCACCACTTCATTCCTTCACCATTTACCCACTCATCACACCAGAGAATTTACCCCATTTTCCTCTACGTTACAGTCAGTCACCCCCATCTACAGTCGTCCCTGCTAATGTTGTTTTATTTATAGGTATTGTTACAGTAATGGCGCTAAAGTCAAAACGAACAGAAGGAGAGGAGAATATGTTTCTCCCGCCTCCTATTGACCTTGACAGGATTCTACTGGCCGACAAAGACTACTTAATCGCAAACACTAGGTGTTATTTCGACTTCGCAGACCTTCAATCATGACTTAAAGAATTTTTCCTGGACCAGAGTGATGAAATTGGACTTTGGGAGTCCAACCTACCCTGTATCTCTTCCCCCGGATTCACCATTTCCTTGAGTTCTCCCTCAAGTGCCAAGCCCACTATATTCCCCAGCAAAGAGCCATTGTATCCTCATCCGGGGAAGTTCTTTTCCTCATCACGCCAGAAACCATCAACCAAATGATGCAAATATCCCGAGCTGACTCCGCCTCACCTTTTAACCTTGAAATCATTACAGATTTATACCAGAAGATGACTTTTCCTCAAAGAGCTCAAATATTTAATCTTTTTCTTCCACAGCCTGCTCAGCTCCCCACTACAAATCCCCCTTATCCTTCCTCCATGTTCTCAACAAAAGGAAACCAGGTTATCACGTCGCTATGCGCCTTGTTGGGTTATTATTCAAATCAATGGGTAGATGAACCCATTCTGGGATTTTTGTCTATTTTCTCCACCGATGAGAAACCCACAACACAATTTGACTTCAGCACATTCCTGGCGGACAACATTCACAAGCAATTCATCAATTTCTCCATAGAAGGCATGTTCCGATATTCTTCAATACTGGCATACCTGTTCGTTTTCTTCCAAGTAGACAAATTCATTTTTTCTATGCAGAATATGAACGAATATGGCAGACCCCAGGCAGTAACCGCATGGACTTCCTTGCTTAGACATAACTCCATCGAATTCAGTTTCAAGCAGTTCATCGATCACTTCTACCACCCAATGGTGAGTATGCTCAGCGGCAGACCCGAGCCCAGGATTAATGACAAAGTTCAAAGTATCCTACATCTCTCAGATCATACAAATACTGGTGATTGGTACCTGTACCAAAATCACACTGAGATCAGAGTCTATGGGTGGGAGTTGGCCCCATATAAACTGCCCAAATACTTACCTGTCAGAATTTTTTCCCTGGAATACATAAGGCAGATGATAAACTCGGATGATATTCATTTTGTGTCTTTAAAGAAGAAGAAACAACTCAGAATCAAAGGGCAGATTGGATCTTTCATCTGCAACAATCGAGGCGCCGGGGAGGAAGTAGACAGGCTGCTAAAGGAAATGAAATTCTTTGTAAGTTTCACATGGCACTATGATCCATGTGGGATTATTTCAGAGATGAGGATAAAAAACAAGAATATCCCGTATGTCCACGAATCTAGGCCTGAGGTAAAAATTTGCAAACCAGACAGGATGGGAACCAAATACTTTGGTTGAAACAGAACAACAGGACCTCCCAGTCACGGTATCACAGACAACCACACCATAGGCTACAAAGGAGAAAAGGCCTAGGTAGGATATGTCACCTCTTGTCACTGAAGTATCATTAGAAGAATTCTGATTGCATACCAAGAGGCCAAAAACTAGTCCGGCTCCTGACCCGTCTGGAGAAAAGGAAATTCCATCCACTACAGTGACAGAGGTTGATCGACCACTCCTCAATATAGGCAGCAAGAATATTATAACCACGGTGTTACCAAATAAGCCGACAGATACTACACCAATCAACCAACCAAGCAAGACAGGACTGAAGCTGAGTATTTTTTAGAAATACAATCTGATCAAGAAAAAGAATCAGACTTTGACTAGCAGCACATATGCCCAATTCTAGAAGCAGATGTCGACTCCACAACACATGATGCTATCATCATTTGACATGAAGAAGGGAAAAATGCACATGGCATTTCTCCAAGCACAGGTGCCAGACCCAAAGGTAATCACCAACTATAAAACGAAAACCTTTGAATTCTAGACCAAGGATGTGCATCTAGCCGATCAAATGGATCTGCATAGGAAAACTGGAGAAATGGTTTTATCCACGTTGGCACATGCTTCCACTACTGCCTCCAGGTTACAAGTTTCTCTGAACAACATCCAAACACAGTTGAAGCTGGAGAAAATATCATCCTTTGCCAAGGATAACAGGATCAAGACGCTGGAGGAACTGGTCCTCAAGATCGGGTATGATCCCTCGAATGTGAAAGCAGTCGAGGAGATGATCAAGAAGAAAAATGCAGACATAGATTCTTTGAGGAAAAAATTGAAGCTGCCACCAACAGTAGACTCGTGGGCAAAGGAAATAACAGAGACAGAAGGAGAAAAAGATGAAATACTCAAATTGATCATGGAACAGAATGCACAACTAAAGGAAATGGAAGCTGAGATGGAGAAATTAGTGAGAGAGAAAGAATAGTCAAAACCCATGGAAGTCATTCCATTGAGTGTAGTTCCACTCTCAGGGGTGAACACAACATCACTAGCAGAAGTTCCAGCGACAAATCCACTGACATCTCTGGAAAAGACGGCTGAATTGGCTAAATCTATGGAAGAGATGAACCTGCAGGAGACAGAGATTAGCAGGCTCAAAAAGGAGATTGAGAACCTTTAGGAACTCAAATCTTCTTATCAAACCAGCTACTCCAAGGAAAAACAAGTGTCAGACCAGCTTAATCAAGAGTTGCAGCAGCCTCAGAAGCAAACAGTGGCAAACAAAACATTGGTTGAAGTCAAAGAAAGTGTCTAGACAAACATCACTAAGTCTATGAATGAAATATGGCCAATGATATAGATTATGTTTGAGAAAAATGAATTGGTGCAGAGAAGTAAACAAGCCATCAAGAAGATTAGATCAGAGTTGGGAGAGATGCCCACACAGGCTAATGAAATCATCAAACTCTTGAATTATAAAACTAGAGAGGAGCTGAAAGAGCTGAGAATTGAGGATAGAACAGAGACCATCCTTGAGGTCAAAAGAGTCTTGACCAAGAGAGGACTAATGCTACAGCTAGAAGAAAAGGTTCAGACCATGGACCTAGGGGTACAAAGGTTTTTTAGCAAGATCGAGGCTCTACAGAAGAAAGGTCTTCCTGATTTGAAGGTGATAAACGACAAACTGATGACACTCCCAAACTACAAAAAGAGACTAGCCGAGGTGGCTAAGGATAGTTCAAAATTTTCAGGAATTCAAGGCAGCATCACTGGAAAGGCATTCCTAGATGCACTTCAGTTGGACATCAGCATACAGCATGAGATACAGTACATCTTCATCACCAAGCCTACTTTCGCCAAGTACACAGAGATGGATGAAGTCTACCGAAGGTTACTCAAAGTCAGTGTTCCCAATCATCTTGGATGGGAAGAGCTTTGTGACCTGATCAAGTAGTTGATGAGTTGTCCCAGCCCAGTCAGCTATTCAATCAGACGAGTTCGTGCAGAGGCCTCACCAACGGTTCACCCAGAAAACAACATGCAGTTGCGACACCTCATCAAACAGTTTCCTAGATTTCTGTAATTTGTTAAGTTAGTTAGGCTAAAAATAGATTTACCACATCCTGATCTTTAATGACAGGATCGTTTGTAATTTTGGGTTATAAATACTTCACTTTTCAAAGTATTGAGGGTTGATCTTTACGCCCTGCGAGCTATTAGATTGTAATATTTTTCAAGAGATCTTCCATTAATACAAAGAGGCATTTTTATAGGATTCTTGTGTGTATTCATTGGTGATGTTTTCCTTTCTAAGTTAAATGTTATTCTTTCTTAGTTATCACACTGTTTTCTAAATCTAATCTTTGAAAGTAACAAACGTTGCAGGATTTATCTTTATATACCCTATTTCTGACTTTAAAAGATTTTAGTGTTTCATCTTCTAATTTTACGATAAAGAAATTATTAACTGCTTCTTTGTTGTAATTGACATTCTCACATTTTCTGCTATTCCTCATTTATGCTGCTAAAAGAATCCATCGATTACATTATCTCGCCTTGTGAAAAGTTTCTTTTCTTTCTGGTTTAGATTTTCTTTCATGATACAGACCCCATAGCCCAATGGATGTGTGAAACTCTCTCAACCAACCCAATGAAAACTACAACAAAAAAAACCAACATATTCTATTTACCTAGCCTAATATTTTAAATTTGAAACATATCTAAATCATATAGAGAGATCCCTCTCTGAAGTTGGTAGGGCTAGATCCCAGCTTCAAAGTGGTTGGATAAAGTTACCACCTGTAGATTTCTTCTTTTCTGACAACCTCTAGGAAATTTACAGAGCATTAACAGGTTCCTTAGGGTACGTCTCTTAGAATGAAGCTTTGATTATATTACATATTTTCATGTTCCTCGGAGATTAAATCAAGTTACAGATACTCTAGCTAATCAAATATTAGATTGGCATCTTCCACACATATAAGAAAGACACACACATGCACATGTAAATACATTTGTAAAGTATATGTAATCCATAAGACATAAAAAGACATAAAAATCCATATATAATATCAAAAATATCAGAGTACATGAGTGGACGCAAGCACCTCAAAAATACGTCTGTTAAAGAGTCACGGGGCTTATGCCCTCAAAAATATACGAATAGTGCCCTCGTCACGTAAGCAGTCCAATCTAACTAAGGACAGGGCCTATTGGCCCTATTATAATGATCAACAACGTTTTCCAAACGCCGAACAAGCCAGACCCACGTCTGTGGTGCGCCCACTACATGAGACTGCATAGATGGCGGTAGATCCTTGATCTCTGCCATGGGGACTGTACGAGTGAGCGAGGTAAAATTCCACTCTACCTGTCTCAATACTCTCTTAGCCTCTCCCGCTGGAGGTCCCCCTACTGCTACTGGTCCGCTAGTTGCAGCTGGTCTTGCCTCTGGTCGAGGACATCGCATGTTCCTTGCGAATTTCACTGGATGCACTAGCCCCACATCTGCACATAACACATACTTAATTGTCAGATACTCTGGTATATACAAAAAATGATATATATATATAAAACATAAAAAATAAATAAATTTTAAAAATAAAGAAAAAACAAAGCATACCTAACTCTCCTCGTACCACTTTGGGAGGTACACCCATGTCAGGGTCCCTGGAAAAGTCAATTCCGACATAAGGATAGTCCTCTATCACCGGAATCTGTCGAGACCACCATTCGAAAAACTTGTCTTCGAAGGCCTTAATAGTCCTCCCCCTCCCTGTCGCGGCAACAACACTAACCATCTGTTTACTGCTGGAGAAGAGGCTATGTGCCCTCGCACTGTCTCCCTTGGGCTAAGACTCGGTACTCTCTTGAAGAAGAAAGCACAAATAATAGTCCCAAACCCAAAGTTCTTGTTCCTCCGCATGCGACACTTTGTAAGCTGCCTCTTCATGCATTCTAGTAAAGTAGTACTCCAGTCAAAAACTTGTGCATTTAAGCACTGAACTGCACAATTCATGTGCACCCGGGAAGCCTGATGCAAAGCTACGGATCCTATAATCCGCCCAATAAGAAAAACTAATACTTTTAGTGATAGGTCTGAGATCTTGTTTATTGGCACTTGAGTGCCCATATTGTCTGTATCGGCTTCACAATGGAGTCCAATCAACTTCGCTATATTGTGTGGCCCCGAGGGAAAAGTGCGAAAATTGACTGGTTCCCCTCTCCTTGAGAGGCAAGTCAAAAAGTAAATATCCTCATTTTTTGGAGTCAATGATTGTCCCTCAAGCATGAAGGCCTCTGTGTCAAGATGTCAATGATCAACTAAGGTGTTCAACAGCCTAGGTTGTTCTCGCATGAAAGGACACTGGAAGAACTTTAACAAACCACATTGTGCCAAACATGCTTACCTGGCATCAAGCCATCTCATTTGCCTTATTTTCCAAGCCACTACTAAACAAATTATTAAAAAACACCCTTTTTGAAGGCATACACGCCCTGCTCCACTACTACACGTGTGTGTACGCTAGCTGACCCACTACAGCCTATGTATACCTAAAAAGCATGAAAAATGGAAAGTTGTAGAAAGAACACAGAGTTTTGGGTAAGTTAACTAAACCATTTGACCACCCATAGCCGGTCACTCAACCAAATACCTAGCCCTTTCTAGCCTATAAAAGAAGGGGTAGGGGTCCCATTTGAAAGGAGGAAAATCATAGAAAAGAAACTATACCCGATTTAGTATTCCCCTTGCCCCAACCTTTTGCAACTATTGTGTAAAGAGAAGCATATACAGAAGTAGTTGGAGCACAGTCGAAGAGGATCCTAGGACCATATTCGAGGAGCAGTGGTCGATCTCACTATTGTAAGGTTACTCTTGTGAGATTAATAAAAGAAGTACTTTTCCCGTCCCGCCATATGAGATTGTCAATATTTAAATTTGATTATATTTTGATAGAATATCTAACCCATTAGTTTATAGATCATATGCATGTGGATTTTTTTTTTTGTCTTTTATGAATGCAGGTCAGCGTTGGGAGGAGAGTTGTAGTCAAGGAGCGACCAAACGTTAAAGGGATCGACATCAAACACGAAAACTAAGGTACAATAACTTAATCTCTTTAACTTTGTATTTGCATATGAATAATGGGGTTTATGATTGGGATGTTGATAAGAAGTAGGAGACTTTAGGTCATTTCTCCATGCATGATAAAACCCTTAATGCTAGTCCGTAGGAGGGATTTCCCACCCACAACAAAATCTCACGAGTTCTTTTTGTACGTAAAAATTACTATGATCAAAATTCCATGGGGATCCATTCATAAACCTTTAAATACCCATATTTGCCGTGTGCAGAATCGAGAAAAGAATTTCTAATAATTTGGGGTTAAACTTGTTGGTAGGTTTGATTGTAAGATCTAATATTGAGATGCCCACCATAAAAAATTTCAAAATTTGGTGAGATTACCCATGGTCCCCATGATAAGGGATTTAGATTAACGTGATGAGGAAGAAGGGACAACTTTGGCAGCAGGGATCATCATTTTGTCCTTAGGGAACAAAGAAAATAGGCAGGGAACATAGAAAATAGTCTGAGGAACAAAATCAAACACGCTTACAAATTCTTAGCAAGGAAATACCACCTCGGTGTGTGTATATATAATGTGAGTGAACAAGATTCAAGTATATCAACACAACTTTTGAAGTGAATAAATCATATATATATTTATATTTATTTATTTTTGTTATTGTTTTTTTTTATTAACAAAGATTTTATATGAATGATATGTGGTATGTGTAAAAAAAAATTGATGAGTGGTTGAATCATCAACATTGTTTTGTTTTCATTCACCGAATCCAATGAACCATGGTCCTCAACAATGAAGTGTCTTAAGGTTATTTTATATACAAATTAGAATAAGGTCCGAAGTGTTTTAAGGTTATTTTATATACAAATTAGAATAAGGTCCTTAACTAGTTGCTTGGTTTTTGATATGTTTGTAGTTGACTCTGAGATCCTCTTTTTATTTAGATAGATTTGAAGGATGGTGAGGAATTTTATTTTCCAAATCTCCATTACCTCTTTTAAAAATAAAAATAAGAAAAGTAAAAACTACCCAACACCCTACCTTAAGTCTAGAAAGGATCTTAAGTCATATATATTTATGGTGTTGTGTATGAAAATTCTTCCAAAAATAAAAATAAGAAAAATAGAAACTACCCAACACCCTACCTTAAGTCTAGAAAGGATCTTAAGTCATATATATTTATATTTATGGTATTGTGTATAGAAATTCTTCCATCAATTTTCTAGACATCTTTTTGGCCTTTTATAACATCATTGTGGATGATCTCTCAATCAATCTACATCTAGATTTGTGATGATTGTAGTTTAAGTTATAAAAACAACTACTACATTGTGATGATTGTAGTTTAAGTTATAAAAACAACTATTACATTTTATAAGTGTTTGAGAAATTGAAAAAAATTATTATTATAAAAAAATATAAATAAAAATGTTATTATATTAAAATAGAAATATACATAATAAATTGATAAAAAAATATTAATTAAACAAACCTATAAAACATGATATTAAAATAATTATTATATAAATATTTTAGTTAGAAAATGAAAAACAATTATTAATTTACATCAAATATAGATAAAAATATCTCATCTCATTAAAAAAATAAATCTAATATATCATTTTGATAATCAATATCAAACAAGAAAACTTATGAAACTTAATAATAAAACAAATATTACATTTTTAGGATGTTTTAGTTGGAAAATAATAATAAAATAATTATTAATTTACAATAAAATTTAAATAGAAATATAATATTATATTAAAATAATATTATCAAAAGTATTTTTTTGTTTTGATTAGTTTACAAAAAATAATTAATATTGCTAAAATAAGAATTGATTCTCATGAGTGAGTTACTGCATACTGAAATTGGGTGTTGGGTAATCCTTAAAACACCATAATCTCTCATATGTCTGACACCGAGAGGGTTGAGGATGAAAAACATTTTCTCAGAGTGCCCTATGTATACCCAAATTAGACCTCAATTTCAAAATATTTGTCACAATATAAACTTTCCTAACCTTCTAATTCATCAAAGCTTTAGTAATCTTGGAAAGCTTCTCTTGATGCTTTTCAAGCATCCAAATAACATTTTAAAGAAATCCAAATAATCTCTTACTTTTCTTAAAATCCAATAAACCAATTTTGATCTTAATGATCATCACCATAAACATTACATTAATAATTATTATAGTTTAAAAGTGTTTACTTTAACATTAATAACAACCACCAATTAAAAAATAACAAAACATGATACTAAAACAATTCATATATTTCGAAATATTTTTTATAATAAAAAAATAATTAATTAATATATAACAAAATTTAAATAAAAACATTACCATAATAACAACTATATTAATTTTAAAAAACATGAAACATAATACTAAAACAACTATTATAAAAATGTTTAAAGATATTTACTTTGATTTGATAACAATTACCAATTAAAAATTCACAAAACACGATGCTATAAAAAAATTCACAAAACACGATGCTAAAACAGCTACTTATTTCAAAAGTGCTTTTATAAATAAGAAAAAAAAAATAATATACAACAAAAATTAAAATTAAATATATTATTACAATGTACATTAAAATAAACTAAATAAAATCCTTGAAACATCACCTTAAATCATTCAATAATATAATATTATTATATATTACCAATAATATTATTACATTTTAAGGAAATTCTCTCACATCATAAATATCACATGAATAATAATCATCAACAAAATAAATAAAATAAAATCTTGAAAACATGACACAAAAAACAACGGATAACATTATTACTCTCCGAGGAAGATTTTCTCACATCACAAATAATATTAATAAACATAGAATTACATCAACTAAATAATACCATAAATATTACATTAATAATAACCATCAACTAAATAAAATCCGTGAAACATGACATTAGGATGACCAATAATATTAAGGAAGATTCTCTTACATCATATAATGTTGATAAATATTACATTAT
>ML859281.1:13462-25623 GCA_009831015.1 Picea engelmannii | reverse complement strand
AAGATTAACTTTGAGTCTAACAACCTCATAATTGAGTTTCACAACCTCAAAACCCAATTGCTCGTTGTTGTTCTAAAGGCCAAAGAAATTCAACAAGATTCGCAAGTGCAACCATAAGGGGGTGACTCTTCCAATGTAGTCTACTCAATAGATATGAAATAGAAGATAAAATAGAAACCCTTAACTTCATAAATAAACCAAATCATTAACACAATAAACAACATAAGAGTGAACTCAAGAATGTAGAGAAAACCCTTGAGGTAGGGTATCACAATTAATTATTCCTTATGAAAGGAACCACTCCACAAGCCATGCTTGTTACAAGTACAATATTCTTCACAATACCCCCCATTAAATTATTTCTACTTCTTTATATCATTCTATCTAACCTCCTAGGAACTTTCTAGCAAAGGAACCCTCTACTCTGTGGAACCTTCTAGTAAGCCTTCTTACAATTATTGCTTTCACACTATGCCACAATCTATCATTATCCCCCTTAGGTACCTCCCCAGGTATCCCATAATATCCCCCCACATTTCATCCTCCTTTGCATGTTTCGTCCTTAAAACATGGGAAGAATCCATACAATATGATCGGTTAAGCAATGTAGCCAATTGGTACCACGCACAAGCATCCATCCATCCTAGTGAAATGTGAACATGGGGTCCAATTGCTTTTGTGCCACCTCGATCTGGATTCCAATTGCTCCTTGTTGTGCTACTCCGATACCTCCATGCATTTTTGTTAGTCCTCCATGTGCCTCCCAACTGGTTACTTTATGGTTCCATGTTGGTCGGTTCTAGGTTGGTCTATAACAAACTTGTTGATGCCCACACCCTTACGTTGATGACTATTGTTTCTTTGGGTGGTGTGGTGGCGATATACAACCTTAGCTCTTGGTTCTTCATGCTTAGACTCTTCAACATGGGGTACTTCTGAGTCATTCAGCGCCTTCGCTTTTTCTTCCTTTTTTTGCCCTTCCTGAGGCTTTTCTTCATATGCTTTCGTAGGCTCTTCTTCTGATTCAACCTCGGACTTTGCAATTAGTTTCCCTGCAAGGACTTCTTCAGGTGCCCCCATGGCCCTTTATTGCTTAGTAAGAGAAATATCCTACAATGCAATTTTTTTTCTTATACCAAAGCTTCTTTTGCACATTAATATTAATTGCACTAACTGGGTCTATCCAAGGATATCCCAAAACAATATACACATCATCCATATATATAGCATGAAAATATGAATGCAACACACATTTATCCATGTAAGATCAAATCTTTAAAAATTTGAACATTCTCACCCGCAACCTGTGTGCTTTGAATATGCTTTGTTGAAACTTGTAATCTTTTAGCCAAGTTAATATTGATGAAAGTACACTTGCAACTGGAGTTAATAGAAACAATGATCTTCTCTTGCTAAATACATCCATGAACATGTAATATGGAATTGCCACATGAAAATAAACCCTTGGTGCTCTCTTTATCCTTCTTCCTGGCATGAAACCATCTCTCTAAGTATAGTTTCTCATATTCTTCATTTGAAAGTGCCTTTGTCTTTTCATAGTTAAGTCCATATGATATTCTCCAAAATACTGGAAGTTTAGACCTCATCCATTCCAAGTATTCTTCAATACTAGGACCATCATCTTTTCCTTAAAAAACATCTTACTTGGAAGAAAACCTTCAACAAAACCTAAAGTTTATAAAAATAACTTACTTTTCAATTCGGCTCTTGTAAAATGATCATAATTGCGGCAATACTTCTCAAATTGGCTATTATGACCACAATTATGAAATGTCGGCCCATCTGCAACTAGTAGCACTGGTTTGACCGAAATCTACGCACTCTATCAAAAGATATTTGATCTGCAATCTACGTGGCCATCACCAAAAATACCATAAGACAATTGATTTTATATCAGCAATAACTCCACTTCCTGGAGTTTGATTTGGACGATTTTTTCTGAACTCGAGTATTTTTTCGAGAGTAACACAGATCTATATCCGATTTCTTCAGATCTTGTACATAAAGTTTTAGAAATCAATCTGAATGCCAACGTCCTCTTTTTCCCTCGAAAAATCGACAAAAAGAAGAAAAAAAATCTTCACTTTTTTGGCCCAAGAAAGAGCTCTGATATCAATTATAATGTACTCAATAGATATGAAAATAGAAAATAAAGGAGAAACCCTTAACTTCGTAAATAAACCAAATCATTCACACCATAAGCAACAAAAGAGTGAACTCGGGAATGTACGAGAAAACCCTTGAGGCAGGATAACACCATTAATTATTCCTTATGGAAGGAACCACTCCACAAGCCATGCTTGTTACAATTACAATATTCTTCACAATACCCCCCATTACATTGCTTCTACTTTTTTATAGAATTCTATCTAACCTCCTAGGAACTTTCTAGTGAAGGAACCTTCTAGTAAGCCTTCTTGCAATTATTTCTTTCACACTAAGCCTCCTATCTATCATTACCCTTGGGCACCTCCCTAGGTACCCCATATTAGCCCCCCTAGGTACACTACATCCAATGGGTGAGGATTTCATCTAGGGTCACAGTTTCAAGATAATCAACACAATCTGTGGCACAGATTTCCCAAAGTAGACCTAAACAAGTTTGATGGTTCAAACCCACCCAATTGGGCTACCCAAATGGAACACTATTTCTTTCTCAAAGGAATCACTAATGACCTGACAAAACTTGGAGTGGGTGTGTTATACTTGGATCAAGAGCATTGGAAATGGTGGCAATGGCATAAGAAGTCCTAATGGGAGTACACTAACTAGAGTCGGTTTATGAAGGCCAACTATGCTCACATCGAAACAAATACGCATTATTTGGGATGGTTAATCAAGTTTCGCCAAATTAGTACAATTGAAGACTTTTTAACAAACTTTAAGCAAATGGCAATCCACACATAGGACATGACCGATTCCTTTTTCAATGAATGTTTATTAGTGGTCTAAAAGAAGAGATTCAAGCATAGACCTTGATGGTTCACCCCGCTACTTGGTTGGAGGCCTCCAGAAAAGCTAGAGAAATGCAAACAGTGGCCAATGCACTGACCAAAAGAACCTCTTTTATTCCTCAGCCATGCCTCCCTCTAGCACCCACCACCACTACCTCCCCCCCTTAGCCCTTGTGGTTCCACAAGTTGACCTAGGAAGAAGCAAGAAAACACCAACATCTCAAACTTTGCTATAATTGTGATGAGAGGTATTTCAAAGCGCATAAATGTACAGAACAAGATTATTTCAAATCGATGTGTCCCAATTTAACCACCTTGAGGAAATTTTCAAGGATGCCACTTTGACAGTGGAATTAGTGAACCTTACACCTCCTCCTTAGGAAGAACCCACCCTAGCGCCTCTTCATGAGGAACCTCACATTTCCCTCCATGCTTTATTAGGGATTTCAGCTCCCTAGACCTTGAAGTTGATTATCAAGCATCGAAAGGTGATTGTCTTAATTGACAGTGGCAGCGCCTACAATTTTATTCATTGACAGCTCACAAAAGAAACCCATTGTTATGTCCACGCAGTGCACCAATTTCAAATTATCATAGCCCATGGCAATATGATGAAATGTGGTAGTAAATGTGAGAATGCAAAACTTCAAATGGAGGAATATCAGTTCAAATCCCACATGTTCGCTATTGAAATGGGCGGTTGTGATGTAGTGCTTGGAGTAGAATAGTTACAAGCATTAGGTCCAATTACCATGGATTTCAAGGAATTGTACATGAGCTTCACTAAGGAGGGTCATCAAGATACCCTCAAGGGGCTTAAATCTGGCTCTTTAGAAATTCTTAGCTCTCATTGCATGGAAAAGCTATTAAAGAAAGAACATTGCCCAATTCAAGGCCATTCAAGTTTTAGACACCCCCCCATGGGCAACTCACCCGCATTTATAGTTGATCCTAACTAAGCATCAACAAGTATCTGAAACACCTCATGGATTACCCCACTCGCACGATGAGCATGATCTATTAGATTTTCTTAAATTTTCAATAGCAATAGATTTACCAGAGTATTTTGATCTCCATTTAACATTCAACAACCATATACTGAAAATATAAGCAGGATCTAGAAGCAGATAGACAAGCACAAGAAGACACAAAGATTTATCCTGTGAAAACCCCAAACTCGGGGAAAAACCCAACCAACTTTTCTTAGAGAGAATATTTCTAGTAACACAATACAACCATGAACAAGCTCTATTCACAAGAGCAAAACCAGCAATGAAGAAACCCTAATAACAAGTACTTATCTCTTCTTCTTGTCAAACCCTAGCAAGGGTAGACAACTGAGCAAAACCCTGAAATTTGATGTGTAGCAACCTTAGCGAGAGTGTTAGAGTACTCTGCCTCTTCCAACAAACTTCCCAAGATAGGAACCCTAGAAACTGCAGTAGTTGCGTCTTCTTCCTTGCCTCAAACTTGCGCCTCCTTTTCTTGAGTGAGAGAGTTGTGTGTGTGTATCGAATGGCAAGGCGTCTCCCGTTATTTATAGTCTTCAAGTCACTTTACTGGGGCCGATTTCTCTTCCTAGAAATTCTATTTTCACTTTATTATTTTCCTGTGGGTCCGACTTCTCTTCCTAGAAATTCTATTTTCACTTTATTATTTTCCTGTGGGGACGAATTCTCTTTTGGGGTATTCTTCAACTGTTCAATGGTCTTCCTTTGACTTCTTGGAATCTTCCTCTCTAAGAAAAGTTGTCAAGAGGGAATACCTCCCGCTGCTACAAAACATCAACATGATCATGGTATTCCACTAATTCCAGACAATCAACCACCCAATATGTGTCCTTATAGGCACCTTTTTGCACAAAAATATGAAATTGGAAAGATTATTCAAGAATTGTTGGAGGTCAATGTCATTCATTCCACTACTAGCCTTTACTCTTCCCCCATAGTCATGGTATTAAATAAAGAAGGCAGGTCATTCATTTTTCCTGACTTATGTACTCTCAATAAGTTGACCATCAAATACAAATTTCCCATCCCAATTATTGATGATTTAATGGATGAGCTTCATGGTGCACTAAATTGGGCCTTAGCTCAGGCTACCATCTAATCCATATGAAGGAGGTGGATATTCCTACTACGGATTTCCACACAAATGAAGGACATTATAAGTTTTTACCGATGCCTTTTGGTCTTTGCAATGCCCCGTGCACCTTTCAAAGCCTCATGGACAAATTTTTTTGGCCCTTCCTTAGCAATTTTGTGTTGGTATTCTTTGTTGATGTCTTAATTTATAGAAAAACATGGGAAGCACATGTGGAGCATGTTGATAATGCCCTCCAACTACCTGAGACAACCAGTTGTTCCTCAAACGTTCAAAATGTGATTTTGGCACTTTTGAGATAAAATACTTGGGCTACGTTGTCAGTCGAGATAGGGTGTGAGTGGATCCCTAGAAAATTAAGGTAATGCAAGATTAGCCATGCCCTAGGACTTTGAAAAGCTTACGTGGTTTCTTAGGGCTCATGGGCTACTATAGGAAGTTTGTGAAGAATTATGGGCAAATTGTAGCCCCATTAATCGCCTACTCAAAAAGAATGCCTTTGTATGGAATAATGCCACAAAGTAGGCCTTCTCGGCTTTAAAGGAAGCCATGTGTACTACACTCGTCTTAGCAATGCCTGATTTCAATAAGACTTTTGTCTTAGAATGCGACGCATCAGACAAAGGTCTTGGCGTAGTGTTGATGCAAGAGGGGCACCCATTGGCATTCACCAGTAAACAATTTTGTGGCAAAATTTTGGGTCAATCAACCTATGAGAAAGGCTCAATGGCCATCCTTCATGCCATCAACACTTGGCACCAGTGTCTCATTCGATGGCATTTACAGATCAAGACATCCCATCATAGCAATTTCACAACAATTTCCAAACCTCCAACCTTGAGGACTATGTTACTTTTGAAGGGGAAGAGCATGTTACAATCCTACACTAACCTCCCTACTTCAAGGTTAGTCATTTAACGTATGATGCCATCTTCTTTGAATAAGGGCCATTAGGTAGTTTGTGGATAGTCATTCAATGTAAAAGGGTCATCTTTATTAAATAAGGCCCACTAGGTGGTTGGTAGTCATCAATGAGGAACCACAAGTAGTTATGGTTTTGCTAGTGAGAAACTATTAATAAATCTAGGAGGCTATGTATTGTTTTGTCAATTGTTTTTATTATATTGAAGCTCTACTCAAAGAATATTTCCCCTTCGAAGAGGCATATGAACATTGCTCTCTCTTTTCTGGATCATAAATACAAGGGTTACATTCTGCAAGTTCTATATCATCTCTCTTATACACTTTTCTGCTACTTATATTTCTTAAATAATTGATCAATAATCATTGTTTATGTTGGTTAAGTACATTACAACAACTTTGCGAAGGCATGCTAGAAACATGTTCAAGATCAGCATTCAACCTTATTTCAAGAGAAATGCATTAGAGGGTTGCACCATTTGGATACTCTAAATATCTCGTGCTTTTAGCTTTTTCGAGAATCTTGGGTTGCCTCAAAGTCATTGTTTTATTCACTATCTAGATTCAAGAGACTAAGGTGCAAGAATATTTTTGCAAATGAAGTAAGCTCGTTACAGTCCTTTTGTTATAACTGGTGGGACGAGGTATGTATACCATTGTTGGCTAAAGTTTTTATGTTCATTAAGGATGTTAAAGAACTAGATGCTCAACTTACTCTAATTTTATTTACACTTTAGTAGAGTTGAGGAAGAAGATATGATTTACCACTATATATATACCCTTCCGCTTTTGTTCTCTCTTTTTTTATGTACATATACCTACGTTAATATAAGACGTATTTTTCAAAAAAAAATAAGGCCATGTATATTATGTACCTTCCAAAATTTGTAATAAAGCATGAGACCCTAATAAAGGCCACATATATTTAATTAATGGGTTAATGAATGATTAGTATTAAGATCAAGGTATCTTGGGCAACAAGTTAAGATGGATTGTCATCAAGCCAAAAAGACAATACCATCCTAGGACCCATTAAACTAGTACAACTTCACCTAAAGTTTTTCGTTGCCCTATCAAAAGTACACCACCCAATTTGAGTCAAACAACTGTAAAGTACATTTTCCTTTGTTCAGTGCTTATTTTTCAACTCCATAGATAACGACCAACACCACCATCCTTGTCACCTCCGCACTCCATGTTGAAATCACCCCCTAGGATCCATTATTGTCTAGTATTTAATTCAAGGTGAGGTCATCCTTTTGGGGAATTTCAATGGTCGTACCAGGAACCAACAGATACAGCTCCACAACATATACAAGGATGCCTTATACCTTTATGAGATAGACCCGTCCTTAGTGGACCTCCATAGGAAAGTTGAACGATGGGTTGGCCCCCCTTTCAGCTTATGATAGGCACCTTCTACAATTGGGTGAGTCTCATGAGTTGTTGATCCCTAATAGCCTACCTTGTTTCCCAAAGTCTAACAGTTTTACATGTTTTAAAAATTGTCTCGCAATTAAAGTATTAATAGACGAAGATCAGCAAGCTCTCATTTGACGACTAGTCCTGATGATGAATCTCGATTCGGATTCGAAACGTCGATGACGAAAATGACACCAACTATGGATTATCCAGATAACACATGCGAAACTCCTCACCACTGAAATTTGAAAATAGTAACATTTTCTTGATAGCAAGCAGGGGGAATAGCATCATCGACTATGCCATGGCCAATCAGAATCTCCTTCCATATATTCGCCAATTCTCAAACCTTTGAATTCCCCAAGAAGACCACTCTTCTCTATCCTTTTCACTCCAAGTCGAGCCTTCCCCCCACCCCCCAAGGCCCCCCTAGACGACCATCTTGTTCAATGATGGGAATGTTGATGCCTATTCTACCCATCTCTACCAAATACTTCCCCCCTCTCCAACTTCTCATCACTTGAGTCAACCTCCTCCAAATATGCCCTCCTCTCTTTAGCTATTTGGGAAGCAACACTTGATCACTACCCCCATATTACCAGAGCCCCCTCTTGGTCCTTGAAACCTAGATCCAACCCAATGAGCCGATGGTACAATAAAGAATACAAATAATACCATTCTTAGGGCCACCACACCCTCTTACATGATCCTGCCTCTTATCCCAAACTCTGGAAATCCTATCGTTATCTCCTCTGACACAAGAAACATCTCTTTCTTGTCCAAAGGAGAAGGGAATTACATACAACCCTTCGCCTCTCTCCCAAAACCTTTGATTGCACCTTCTTCTCTCGTCATTCCAATCTAACCCTAGTCAATGTTCACCCATTTGATCACCCTATATGACATCCTCAAATAGCACCCTGTCTTGATCACCTCACCCCCATCTTCTTGTCAAATGTTCTAGGACTCAAATATTCGGCAGGTGATATGGAACATGAACACTGGCAAAGTAGCAAATGAGGAGGGTTTCTAGGCAGAGTTCCTCAAGCATGGCACTCAACCACTGGTCCAGTACATCACTGGTCTATTTAACCATGTGCTTTGCTTTGGATTTCCACTCAAATGGTCCCATCATACTATCCACCTAATCCACAAATCAAGATCCAATGTTGATCCAAATAACTATCAGAATATCATGGTGGATCACACTTCTCCAAGCTATATACCATGGCCCTCCATTGGAGACTATTAGAGATAATTAATGAGGGACATCTTTGGGCCAAGGTCCAAGCAGGTTTTTGATCATAGTACCAAACCATCAACCACATTCTCACCCTCAGAACCATCATAGAGGAGGCGAGACAACACTCTTCAAAAGTATTATGTTGTTTTGTCAACTTTCGAAAGGCATTTGACTCCGTTCCAAGGGAGGCCCATTCTAGAGACATGGAGATATTGGCATCTCGAAGACTCTCCTCACTGTTATTATGTCTCTATGACTTTGTATTAGGCCGCCTCCGCACAATGCATGGTTTGTTAGAGTTTATCAAAAGTACCATTGGCGTGAAGCAGGGATGTCCTCTTTCACCCACGTTCTTCAAAATACACAAATGAGCTAGAATCCTCCCTATGGGAGAATATCCATCCTGAGGATGGTTGCCTCCTTCAACATGTCTTGATATCCATCCTACTCTTCGCCAATGATGTGGTCCTCTTAGCATCTACTCTGGAGGACTTCCAGAGATAGTTGGACACCCTGGCCATGTTTTATGATCTTAGAAAGATAACAGTCAACCTTGGTAAAACCAAGGTTATGATCTTCAATGGCTCGAAGAGTGTCCTGTCAAAGTTCAATTTCTACTTTCAGTGTGAGGAGATTGAGATCACCACTACCTACACTTACTTCAGTATTCAATTTTCTAGGCCCCAATTTAGTTTGTGACTAGCACTCCAGCCTCAAATCAACAAGGGATATGGTTCCCTAGCCCTCTTGGAACAACAATGTTTTCGACGCTACTTTGAGGACATTTAGTCCAAGATGGAGCCTCTAGACAAGATTATCAAGCCCATGATTTTATAAGGCTCTGAGATTTGGAAACTAAGGTTGCTAGATGAGGACTCGGTTAGGATAGAGAGGGTTCAAATTCTACTTCTCAACCACACCATCCATTGTAAGAGCATTGTTTCCCAACACATCATCCAAGTCGAGTCTATTTCCCACCCTTTTCGAGTTGAGGCCATTTCTGCTCTGGTTTCACTACTTCATCGAATCTGAAGGTTTCACTACTTCATCGAATCTGAAGGTTTCATTGCTTCATCAAATCCAAAGCTTCTTTGATTCAATGGTCAGTAGAGATCAATACCCTTACCTTACATACCGCTCCTCACAGGCTTGGCCATTGCCTCTACTAGGTCCTACTAATAAATCCATTGTTGATTTGCCAAGGTTACACGCCTATTACAATCAATAGGCATCTGAATGGATAGGCTCCCCCCATTTAGATACTCCCTAAATGCCCCTGGCCATCTCCTGTTGAACAAGCAAGAGCTAGACAGGATCATTAGAGAGGACATTTATAAACAATATATTCAGGTCACTTGGGTAGATCCACCCCGCAAGCTCAAGCCCAAGATGGCATTATACACAAAGCAATTCATGGAGATGAGGGATGGTCTCATTATCAAACCAACCTATACTCTTCACAGCCGGATGCACATTCTCATGATCTCTCTTAGCCAATTTTGAGTTAGTTCTCATTAGCTTCGTGGGGAAGTCGATCACCATATTTCATGAGTGGACAAGACTTGTCAACTCTGCCACCTATATGAGACCAAGACAAAGGAGCATTTCATTTTCCAATGCTCCATCTATTATGAGATCCATAGTCGATACCATTTCTTACTCAAGAAGTCCCAAAATTCTCTCTCCATCTTTCGATATCCGAACTAGTAGTGCTTAGATTTATACATGAAGGAGGCTTATGGGTTTCGATTGTCTATGCTCAGACCACCCACACCACTAGAAACTGCCAAGATGATCACCTCCTCCTCGATGCTCACAAACAAAGGCACCAAGAGGCAGGCAGAGTGCAATTTAACCCCCTCAACTTCCAGATCCATTAGACCTCGTGGATATCCCTGCACTCCACCCATGAGACCTTTGTGAGGGTGTCAAGTTTGGGCCAGAGCCAGTTCTTCCATTCACATCAAATACCCTTCATCCCATTCTTCTACATCTTAGTAAAGAGCGGCCTCTTCCAAGTAGCACATTATATCCAAATCTTCCAATATTTCCAGATCGTCCAATTCATTCGAACAATCATCCATCAAGGGTTTCTTCACTCCAAGCTCAAATGGTAGTAGAGATCCACCTACCGTCAGTACAAATTCAAAAGTTAGCAACTCCTCATCATCAATAGGCAATGCACCTCCAGTCATGACATTTCTCTAGGGTTCCTAAAAGGGATCCTCTCTCTTTCGAAACTCCCAAATTTGTATTTTCTTTTGTTTCCTTGATGATAGATTGTAGATTTTAGGTCACTGACCTCAAAGGATAGGTATGTTTTCCTTTAGGAACTACTCTCACACTCCTACTATGGATTGTTTCTAATGTACCTAGCAGTACCTTTCACCTATTTATGGTCATTTGTTGGACATTAATTAAATTATCGTATCTTATCTTATCTTATTCCACATCCAAGAGAGACGAGACCATCCAATCCCAAAGAATACCCAGAAGCCTATCCTATAGCAACAACATGATCCACATGCATCAAGTTTGGAACCTTTCCCCAAAGCCTCATGGTACAAAGGTTGGCTCCTCTAATGGGATGCTATTGTATGAAAGAAGATGAAATTTATGAGGGGGTGGAGTAGGTTGATGGAAAGGAGAAGGAGAGAGGCTTGAAGAGGTCTAAGTTTTCCTAGAAGAAGATCTCCACAACACAGTGCTTCGAGAGGAGACAAGGCATTTGGAACTGATAGTATGCAAGAAGGAGAAATATATTGTTAGAGGAGCCAAAGTTCATGCCAAGCTGCAATGGCTTGATGAAGGGGATGAGGGCTCCAAATTCTATTTTTACTTTTAAAGTGGAAAGATTCTTCAAAGAGTATTCTTATTTTGCGCAATACTGATGGAATATTTAAGGAGGACCCTTCTAACATCAAGGACATGTTTGGGCTTCAGTTCCAAAACATGTTCTCTCCATTTATGGTGTCCAACAATGTAATGGAGCCTCGACATGGATGCATCGAAGTAATTCCTTGTAAGGTCACTATTGACAAGGGCAAGTTTGATGGTGACCTTTCCAAAGATGAACTCTTTGTTACTCAATTCAATGAAGAATGGTGAATCCTCGAGAATGATGGCCTTCCTCATGAATTCTTGAAGGCAGTGTGGGATATGATTGGCAATGATCTTTATTACATGGCCAATGAGGCCTTCACCTCGAGTGTCCTAACAAAATCTCTTAATCAAGGGTTAATTAAACTAATCTCGAAGAATGCAACCAAAGATTCAATTGGAAGTTGGAGGCCCATCACTCTTCTCGATGTTTCTTATAAGATTTCAGCAAAGGCAATTGCTCTCTGTATCCGTAAAGCAACCTTGAGAGTTGTCGCACTAAACAAACATGGTTATTAGATACAATGATTTATGCATGGAAGGTTGTGCAATGGGCCAAGGAGACAAATCGACACTCTTTGTTCCTCAAAATTGATTTTAACAACGCATATGATAGA
>WSFP011405402.1:0-25623 GCA_009831015.1 Picea engelmannii | reverse complement strand
TGTGACGTAAAGCAAGATGATGTGATGAGACTAGAACTGTGCTTCTGGCTTGACAGTTGTGATGTAAAGCCAGTCTAGTATCCTGCTTCCAGCTTGATTGCTTTGACGTAAAGCAGAACAAGTATCTTGCTTCCAGCTTTATTGCTGTGACGTAAAGCAAGATGATGTGATGAGACTAGAACTGTGCTGCCTCAGGAGAGGGCATTGGAGCAATACTTATGTAGAATAGGCACCCCATTGCCTATGAAAGCCGAAAACCGAGGGGTCCTGAGCTGCTCTACACCATTTATGACAAAGAGATGTTAGCCATCATGCATGCATTGGTTAAGTTCAGGCAATACTTGGTTGGGGCAAAATTTGTTGTGAGGACAGATCACAATAGCCTCAAGTACTTTTTGGACCAAAAAGACTTAAATGAAAGACTGCAGAAATGGGTTAGCAAGATCCAGGCCTAGGACTTTGACATTAAATATGTCAAGGGGAAAAATAATGTAGTGGTGGATGCCTTATCTAGAAAACCCTCAGTCTATGCCATGATAGATATTTCAGTTGACTGGAAAGCACACCTCTTGGTGGAATACTCAAAAAACAGGTTTGTTTGTGAGTTGATGCATGGGAAGGTACAGGATGACAACTTCAGGATTGTGGATGATGTCATATACAATAAGGGTCGAATCTTCCTAGTTCCTGAATCAGTTTTCAAAGGAAGAGTATTACAAGCATGTAATGATTCACCATTGGCAGGGCATCAAGGGTTTGTCAAAACATACAGATAGATAACGGAGAGATTCGCATGGAAGGGGATGAAGGAAGATGTGATGCGCTATATCAAGGAATGTGCCACCTTCCAGGAGGACAAGGATGAACACACTCATCCAGTTGGTTTACTACAACCACTACCCATCCCAGAGCAGAAATGGGACAGTATATCCATGGATTTCATCACCGAGTTACCCAAGGTCCAGGGCAAAGATTGCATTTTTGCGGTTGTGGATAGATTAACCAAATTTGCTCATTTCTTCGCCATTGCCATAGATTTCAGTGCTTCACAGGTTGCAAACTTATTTTTCAGAGAGATCTTCAGGTTGCATGGTTTACCCAAAACCATTGTGAGTGACAAGGACAGCAGGTTCATGAGCACCTTTTGGCAGAATCTATTCAGGTTGGTAGGTACGACCTTGACCCCCAACGCTAGCTATCATCCTCAAACGGATGGCCAAACGAGATAATCAACAAATGGATTGAAGGCTACCTTCAGAATTATGTTTCAAGACAACAGAAGGCATGGGTTAAGTGGCTTCATTTGGGAGAGTATTGCTACAACACTACCTATCACATGTTTATCGGTATGTCACCCTTCAAGGCCTTATATAGCTATGATCCCCTCAGCTATGTGGAGATTGTCTTCGGTGACAGTAGAGCACCTCTGGTACAAGATTAGATTCAGCAGAGTCAGGATATACTCACAGAGCTTAAAGACCACTTGCAAAGGGCACAGAATCAGTAGAAGGTACAAGCAGATAAGCACAGGGTGGAGCACACATTTGAGGTTGGTGACTTGGTATATTTGAGGCTCCAACCCTATAGACCGGCCTCTATTAAGAGAAGTGGCGCAGAAAATCTTCAACCACGCTTCTTTGGACCGTATAGGGTAAACAGGATGGTAGGGGTCGTGGCATATGAGCTAGATCTACCCCAGAGCAACAAAATACACAATGTCTTTCACGTATCTTGCCTAAAACGAGCCATCGGGAAGCACATCACTCCCATTGAAGTACTACCCCCTTTGGATGAGGAGGGGCAATTGATACTGGTTCCAAAGGAAGTATTAGAAGTAAGGGAGAAAAGGCTAAGCGGAGCATCAAGGAATACTTGATCAGGTGGAAGAACTTACCCATAGAGGATACTACTTGGGAAAGTGAACAGGTTCTTCAGGAGAGAGGATCAGAATTGCTTATGGGCAAACAATTTCTAGTAGGGGAGATTGTAATGTCCCCCACCTCTTAATGAAGAGGTTGTGAGAGACTTAGTAGTCTAGTTGTCCCCACTAGACTATAGTCTCATGCATCATGGGGACCAAGACACCCCAAAGCACTTACCTAAGCACAATGCTATAATCTTAAGTTGACTTTGGGAGAAGAGGTAAAATGAAGAAAAGAAAAGAACATGTGTGGAAAAGCTAGGAGTTAACCTCAAGGGTTAACTAACTCAACAAAGAATTAGATCAGGGGTATAAAAGAAAGGAAGGGCACACCTCTCACTCATTCTGGATTATTATTACATTTTGCATTTGGGCTCTTGAGCACAAAGCAATTTTGAGGGTTTTGATATTACAAACCCTAGAGATCAATTTGGTGGTGAAAGATTCCACCTATCTTGATCCAAGCTAGGTCCCAAGGGTGCAATACTCCTCCCACACCATTCTACAACAAGTACGGGTTCCATCTATCAGCAAAGGAAGAGACAGTGCGCAATCTAATGGGGTTTCCAGCAAGAGAGCGCACCATCTGAAGGAGAAGAGTTCGATCTAGGAAGAGGAGAAGGATTTTGGCCATAAAGACTTTTGGGTTTTCTCTATATGGCCTAGGGCATCATTTCTAGCTTATTTTGGAGGAGGTTTGGTTGTCATATAAATTATCAAAGCTTGGCACAACTTGGAGAGAAGGAGGGCGCACTACAGAAAAGGGTTTCATCCATTTGGAGGGTCAAATCTTCATTATTCAACTTGAGACTCCACCAGGGGGTTTGTCTTGCCCCGATCTACTGTTCCATCCATTTTGGTAGAATTTGGAGGTCTCTAGGAGGGAGGACGAAATATTGAGTATCTTCAACCATCCAGGAGGGCACAACTCAGTTAGGGGTTTCATCCATTGGAGGATCAGATCTTCACCATTCAGCTTGAGACTTCACCAGGGGGTTTGTCTTGCCCCGATCTACTATTCCAACCATTTTAGTAGCATTTGGGGGTCTCTATGAGGGAGGCCGAAATATTGAGTATATTCAGCCATTCAGGAGGGCGCAACTCAGCTAGGGGGTTTGGATGCATCCCTTGGAGGGAAAGAAATCAATCATGTGCCTTTCATCAGTTCATTGTATTTCTTTTGGAGGCTATTATCTTCAGTCTTGGACATTTTGTAGCAATTATTATTCCAGCTTGGTTGTTATTATGGTATTCTTCCAGATCTGCAGATCTATTGTATCAGGATCTCTCTAATAACTAAATAAAGGTTTGATTTGAAGCTATTGGTTCCATATTGGTGTTTCTTGTTGTATCTTGTCATTTCCTTATGCTATATGTTCAGATCTATGTCTTCATGCTTTGATCTCATAAACACAAACCCAAATGCGCAACTTTATGAAGTAATCCTGCAAACAAACAAGTAATAAAAAAATAAACTGTCAAACAATCCTTGTTTCCGTGCAAATTGGCTTTCCTCACTCAATGCCACCATCCTCTCCTCAATGCTCCCTCTCAAACTCTTCAAGTGAACATAAGAGTGAATGAGCCTCCCTTTGCCCTATGCGCCCCTCTTAAGGAAACATGAGAAAACCTAAATTATGTGTGGATGAGATCATCTCATCTCATCCCTAATCAATGGTTGAGATCATCCTAAAAGAATCTCAACTCAAAACCCACTTTACTTAAGTTTCCATAGTTTCACTTTATGCCCCTCAATTCACCCACAAAGTGAATTAATAGTCATTTTAGGCTAAAATGACCAAATTTCACTTTTGACTTAAATCTCATAAGTCAAAGTGAAATTAGACATAAAGTACATGGTACAAAGTATTCCCCTTTTGTGTTTAGAGGCTCACAAACACAAGGGGACCACTTTCCAAGGTACCCAAACCTCAACAGTTTTAGATTCATCAGACTTTAATAACTAATGTTTTGACCAACACCACCAAGTTGTACTAGTTAGATTTGAAGATGAGCCGCTAGAGACTAAGTAGACAGATGCTCAGAAGTCAGTGTTCACTGTTCACAAATTCAACAAGTCTATCAGACCACCTTTTTTCGCATTTACATCCCTCTGGGGCATTGTAATAAATGACTTGAGCATGAAAGTTGTAAAAGACTATTGGCCACCTAAGACCTGGGCATGAGCATGTACTCTGGAGTGTTTTTTTTCACTTGTTAATTATTTATTGCCTATCAGGCGATGAATAATTTCTAAGTTTTTTCATTAAAAATTGACTCCAAAGCTGGAGTATGTGCTGGTGGTTAAGCCTTAGCATGGTATAACCAATGTCTATGGTCTAAATGTATATGAGTTCATGCTAGGTCATGTCTATTGAGTCATATGGAAATTGCGCTAACTCCCCCATAGGTTTTTTTAATGTTTTGGTCAAATAAAAAATTTCCCGTAAAACGAACATTTTTAATGTAAAAGTCAATAAAGTTGTAAAAAATGGCATCAATCAATGTCAAATGCCATATTTTACTCTCAAAAAGACAAAAAGGGGACTTTAATTAACTTTCCTAAAATTTAGGGGAATCCCTAAAAGTTAACAAACATGTCGGAAACATGTTTTGCCTTGTCTGGTGTCTCAAGTACAATTGGCAAAGGCTTCTCCTAGTGAGGGCGCATGGTCTAGTTGACATGGTATATGGGTGGAGATCCCAATGAGCTCATACGCACCTCCTCTCCTAGTTGGTGCATTCTCCTTTGAGGGCACTAATCCCAAAGATAAACACTTGACCTCACTCACCTACCACCCTCACTTCACTCACCCTTCACCTCACTCATCTCCTACACTCCCCCACATCACTCCACATCTCCTACCTTCCACTCCACTCATCTCCCCTTAGCTCATGCGCATCTCCTCTTCCCCCATGCACCTTTACCTTGGGATCTTCACCAATTATTGTATAAATCAAGCTCGACCCTCCTCCAATGAGACCAGTTGGAGCTTGAGTGACTTAATCATTTTGTAAAATTTTGCTATTAAATCAAAGACTTTGGAGGTCAAGATTTGGTGTGTAGTCTCAAATGTGTGAATGGATTGCTAGCTTATGAGGTAATATTGTTTCAAGTTTCTTTATTGTATTTGCATATTGGCTAATGATAAGGATATTATTATTAAATTGGAATAGATAGTTCTACTTGCTTGCTAGTCTATCTATTTGTTTAATGCATTTGATGCTTATATTGCATGCTTGGTTTTTGTTTAAACTAACGTGAAATGAAGTCTCTCTTGTAGGAAACACCATTGTTTTGCAGGTACTTGCGAGGAATTTGGAGCGTGAAAGACCCACTTTTGGAGATTTAAAAGAGCTCGGTTGCTTCTTTTGTTTTCTCTAAAGGCATTTCAGAAGACACTCTTCCCTCTTCTTCACACCAAAAAAGGACTCCATAGCCCAAGGGTTCATGAAGCTCAAGCAAAAGGCTCTCTAAAAAATCAAAAATTTTCTTCCCCTCTCTTTCTTTGGTTGCATGAATAGCTAAATCAAGTTTCAAAGTTTCATTTTACTATCTAGTGTTTGCATGCAAAGTCTAGATCTAGTTTCAAATTCATTTCTAAATTTAAGTCTAGATCTAGTTTTATTAAGTAATTTTATGATATTCATTGTTAAATTTCAAGTTAGAAAGTTGTTGATTGCTTGCTCTTAATATCTAGTCAATTGAATGCTTTAAGTTTCTGTTTTCAGGACATCAAACAGAAAGCATCTAAGAAGGACTTAGTTAGCTTCCTTAAACTCTCAAAAAAGCCAAAAAATTTGTCTTTTATTTTGCATAAAAATTATTGAAAAAGCTTGATAAAATTCTTCTTTCTTTTTTGCAATTTTTATATCATTTTCTGTCAATACTAATAACATTTCTTTGCTGGCTTTTAGCAGGTCTGTCATAGTACAAAGGAGATTTTGACCTTTTTGGGACCCAAATTGAAGACCTTTCACTCCGAAATTGACCCATTGAAGACCAAGACTCATGGTGTCTCTCTGTAATAGTTAGTTTAGCATTGATCCAATTCTATAAGGATCCAAAAGTAAAAAGCTAAAAAGAAGAGAAAAAGAGAGTCATCCTCTCAAAGTTGTAATAGGCTTAATAAAAGCGGGCCTTTGGTGCTCGATTTCTTCATCCCCTTTAGGGGGATTGGTGGTGTTGTGTGCTTGTCTCTTTTATTTTCCTTGCAAGTTTTATCATCTTATTTTGCTTACAAACACACAAATTTAAGGGAAATCAATCTTACAAAGCACTCACTACTTCATGCACTTAAGCACAAAATAATTTCAATTTTTCATGTGTGCTAGCTTAGATTTCATTTTTACTCTTAGTAATTAGAAAAACTTTCAAAGTTTTCTACAATTCTTTTTCAGTTTTCAATTTCAAGTTTTGTTTCCTTTTCAAGTTTAAATAAACCTTCCCCACAACTACCAATGTATGCTTTGAACCCTTGTGAGCCTAGCTCAATCCTAGGATTCATCAGAACCAGAGTTGTTATTGTGGAGTAGTATAATTAGGGAAACCTTAATAGTAGTTACCTTAATGCGCAAGAAAACGCCTAAGGGGAGTGTGTGAAGTCATATGAGAACTTTGAGATCTAGGTTCTCCCCGTGTTGGACATCCGGCACCCTTAGTGAACTTACTAGTGAAGCCCTGGGGCTTCAGTAGGTTCTCAGCAAGTTTCCAAACAAAGAGGTAACCTCTAAAGAGGCCACAAATCTCTCATTAATCTACTTTCAATAAACCCTAATAAAACATGCGTTCAACCACTGTCCACGACACTTTTAAGGCACTGGTTCTATGGTTATATCTTTATGATTATGAGCAGTATTTTCATTCTCAAATGTGATTGTCTAACAAACTTTATAAATCTTGCAGATATTGTATCCTACTTTATTATGCATGCATCTTTATGATTATACAAATGCTTTGTAGGAATATCTTATCTGATGAATGATCAAGTTGAATGCTTTATGTTTTATTTGCAAATAACCTCTTAGAATAGTTCTTTTAGCTTACCGTAGCTTAAGATCCTTAGTGTATTTGTTAGGGACTGCCCCCCTTGGCTTTGCTAGGAGTTGGCCTAGACGGAGCAGTCGAGGATCAGGTGACAGCACCTTGACTCAAGACTTGCCCCCAAGGACACACTAAGTGTATTGAAGATTTCTTCCACGATAGCCCAAGTGTGTATAAGGCGGCAACAAGACCCAAATAGTTATATGACTTCTAGATGCTAGACCTAGATAGTTATATGGTTTGTGGATATTGGACCTAGATAGTTATATGATTTGTGGATGTTGGCATTCACTCTTAACACCTAGTCCAATGACGATAATATGGCTTGATTATCTTTCCTTATTTGAGGTGATTCATGATGCTTTGATATTATGTGATTCATGATGCTTTGATATTATGGGGTTACCTGGAATACCTTGGCCCAACACTTTAGTGATGGCGTCTTTAAGGAGCCCTTGGGATTCCAAGACATTGCTTAAATATTGTTGTGATTCTTTGACTCATCAGTGATATGGTTAACAACTTATGAGATTTATTCTGACAATGTTGTTGTTGTTGATGTTTGGACAACATCGAGAAGACATTCTTTCGGATATATATATATATATATATATATATATAATACAAGGTATAAATATATATAATAAATAAGTAGTTATTTATTATCCAAGGGACGCATCCTTTCATGGATGGACACCATATGTTCTCTATATATGGAACATTCATCATTGTAATAATATATCGGTCGTATATCATCTCATATGAAAAATCAACAGTTGTATATGTGTATACATGGATATGTTGGACGGACTAATCTGTGCAGCAAAAAACAATGAAAGGGAAATGCTTTCAATGCCAGAGCTAGTATAAGTCTTTTCTGAAGCTAGTTAAAAGCTTTTAGTGCCAGATCTAATAGGTCTACTTCAGATCTTTTATATTTTGCAATTGTACAGACGTGGTCGCGAGTGGCATGTGCATACAGAGCGACTATATTCCCCTTGATCGTGATTTGCCTAATTACAAGGTGCAACCGCCTTAAGGATTGCACTACATAGTGCAATCAGCTCTTTTGGTCACTCTTTGTTTCTCTGCAAGCT
The DNA here is from genome assembly GCA_009831015.1 of Picea engelmannii. Classification (NCBI taxonomy): domain Eukaryota; kingdom Viridiplantae; phylum Streptophyta; class Pinopsida; order Pinales; family Pinaceae; genus Picea; species Picea engelmannii. Next base: position 17,561 of record WSFP011405402.1, on the reverse strand, counting down.
GCGACCAATCGCACTGTGATAACTAACAGAGTTACTATAGACTTTGCGGTAGTTATTGGTGTTCAAGAGGGAGGTCTATACAGATTGTTGGGACGACCAGCCCAGGCATTGGTACATGACAACATTAGTTTGTGTGAGCTATGGAATTGGAGATTTGCACACTTACATTACAGGGCTTTACCAGCATTGAAGAGGATGGTCATAGGACTTCCAGAGCTTCAGGTAGAGCATGATGGCATTTGCAGAGGATGTGCACTTGGCAAGAATGCCAAGGGATCTTTTTCGAGCAGTGACAGCAGGTCCAAGGGGATCTTGGATCTAGTACAATCAGATGTCTGTGGACGTATGATAATTGCATCTTTGGGTTTATTCCTATACTATGTGATATTCATTGATGATTTCTCCGGAAAGACAAGGACCTTCTTCATGGAGACCAAGGATGAAGTCTTCAACAGATTCCAAGAGTTTAGGGCTCAGGTAGAGAACTTGACAAGGAAGAAGATCAAGGTGTTGAGGTTAGATAATGGAGGACAGTACAATTCCAGGGACTTCAATGATTTCTACAAGGAGGCAGGGATCAAGAGGGATTTGACTATTCCTTACAACCAACAACAGAACGAGGTTGCAAAGAGGAAGAACATGTCCATTGTAGAGGTTGCCAAAGCCATGATTCATGATTAGGATTTACCCATGTTCTTATGGGGAGAGGCATCCAGTACAGCAATGTACATCCAGAATAGGAGTCCTCACCGGATCTTGGGGGACAAGACTCCTGAGGAGGCTTTCACAAGTGTGAAACCAAAGTTCAGTCATTTGAGGATCTTTGGTTGTCCAATCTGCATTCACGTGCCCAAGGAGAAAAGGACGAAGTTGGAGCCTTCTGGGAAGAAGGGGACGTTTGTTGGATACAACGAGACATCAAAGGCTTATAGAATCTACATTCCAGGACAGCGCTAGGTAGAGATCAGTCGAGATGTCACCTTTGACGAAGTCACAGCCTTCAGGAGGTCCAGAGAGTCTCACATGGAGATCAATAGTGAGGAGCAGGAGGCTCCGACGAATGTGGGTTCAGGTCCCTCTGTTCCCGTTGATCATCCTTCAAACTATTAGGAGAAGTCAACAGAGCCAGCTGAACTAGTGGACACGCCTAGAGTCGTTGTTCCAAAGACCAGGAAGATACCAGTCTGGCTTCGTGATACATTGCAGGATGCAAAGTGACATGTAGCTCCCCATGGTACTTTCAGGAAAAGTAGACAACCTCATAAATTCTCAAGTTATATGGCATTGATGAGTCACATCATTGATTCCGAACCTTCCAGTTATGAGGAGGCAACATGCCAACAAGTTTGGAGAGATTCCATGATGGAGGAATATCATTCCATCGTGAAGAATGATGTGTGGGAGATTGTGTCGAGACCTGAGGGGAAGTCAGTGGTGACTTCCAAGTGGATATACAAGATCAAGCATGCAACAGACGACAACATCGAAAAGTACAAAACAAGGTTCGTGGCAAGAGGGTTCTCCCAAAAAGGAGTGAACTATGAGGAGACGTTTGCTCCAGTCACCAAGTACACTTCCATCAGGACCATTATTGCCATTGCAACAGTCATGGATTGGAGATCACACCAGATGGATGTGAACACTGCATTCTTCAACAGTGTGATTGAGGAGGAAGTGTACATAAAACAACCTCAGGGATTTGAGGTACATGGGAGGGAGTCTCATGTTTGCATGCTGAAGAAGGCCTTGTACGGACTCAAGCAGGCACCCAGAGCATGGTACTCCAAGATTGATGAACACTTGATGATCTTGGGCTTAACCAAGAGTGAAGCAAATCCCAACCTTTACTACAAGGTTGTTGATGGTGATCCTTTGATCTTGGTGTTATATGTTGATGACATGTTCCTTAGGGGAGCAGATCGACTCATCGATCAATGCAAGAGGGAGTTGGCCTCTGAGTTCGAGATGGAGGATCTTGGCTTGATGCATTATTTCTTGGAATTGGAGGTGTGGCAAAAACCAGGTAAGATCTTCCTTGGACAAGGGAAGTACACAGTTGAGATCTTGAGTAGATTCGGTATGATGGACTGCAAGTCCATGGCTACACCTATGATGACAAATCTGAACAAGCTGAGTGATTCTGCTTCAGATTCAGATCTGGTGGATCCCACTATGTACAGGTAGTTGACTGGATCCTTGATGTACTGGGTTAACACCAAGTCAAATATTTGCTTTGCAGTGAACACCCTGAGCCAATTCATGGTTGAATCGAGGCACTTCCATTGGGTTGCAACAAAGAATGTGTTGAGGTACCTGCATGGTACAGTTGGATATGGTCTGAGATATGACTCGAGTGGTGAAGTGAGGTTGCAGGGATATATTGATTTTGACTGGGCAGGGAGTGCGGTGGACAGAAAGAGCACCTCGGGGTGCTACTTTAGCTTAGGATCAGCTATGATATACTGGTTTAGCAGAAAGCAAACTTTTGTAGCACTCAGTACAACAGAAGCGAAGTATATAGAAGCCAGTGTCACAAGTCGCGAAGCAGTATGGCTTCGAAAAAAATTTGCAGGACTATTTGATCAAGAGCTAGAGACGACCTTAATGCACGGTGATAATCAAAGCTTGTCAAGCTTTCGGAAAATCCAATATTTCATGACAAGTCGAAGCACATTGAGATCAAATATCACTTCATCCGAGACATGGTACAGAAGGGAGCAGTAAAGCTCCAGTACATATCCCAAGATGAGCAAATTGCAGACATTCTCACCAAGCCTCCATCTAAGACAAAGTTTGTATACTTCAGAGACAAGCTTGGCGTGATGCAGAATGTCTCATTCGCTGGGAGGGAGTGTTGATGTTTCTAGTTAGCAGCATCAGGCAGACATTCTCCCAGATTGGTCATGTTGATTTGACCAAGGGAAATGACTCATTCACTCACAAAGCTTTGTCAGTGGTGAATGGCCCAGGCATACTCTTTCTCTTGACGAGGAGTGGATAGACTCGAGGTGTTCTCGCAATGCCTGCTCCAAGGTGGAGTGATCTATATTAATTAGACATGCATGTGAGGAAATAATCATCAACATAAATATAATATATAAATAATCAATAATTAATAATTAATTAATTAATGAAAAGACAATAATGGAAAAGACATGTCCATTAATAAAAGGGCACTCTGCCCAAGTATAAATATCGGGAACCTCAATTGTAATATATCAACTCATACAATATTTACTTACAACAACCTCTCATCAAGTTCGCTAAGTCTTGTTCAGATTTTCAATGTGTAATTATTCTATGATAACAGTAGCACTTAAATCATAAGGCAATAATTATCAGATCTGAAAATTAGAAAAATTCAACAAAATTGGGCATTGGTCAATCCCTAAAACACCCTGGGACGAAAGAGTGTGTCACCTTTGTGACACTAAGAAGGTTGAAGATGAAAAGCACTTTCTCTTAGATTGTCCAGACTCCAGCCTATACCCAGATTCTATCTCAATTTCAAAATATTTGCCACACTACAAACCTCCCTAACCTTTTAACTCAACAAAACTATGGCGATCTTAGAAAGCTTCTCTTAATGTTTTTCGAGCACAGAAACAAAATTCTAAAGAATTGCAAGTAATCCCCTGCCCTCTTAAGGTTTGATAGACCAAGTCGGTCTTAGTGGACGTTAATCATCATCATTATAATTATGTTGTTAGAGATAACTATATGTTGGGATATGATTATCATGTAATAGTTATAATCATCTTATAATGTATATCGTTGTGCGTTATAATTATTGTATATATATGATATATATTATCATTATAATGATTACACAATAATTATATGTAGTATACATGTTATTATAAGAATAGCTATAAGTCTTCGATATTGTCATAGGATGTGTTTATGTGTGAGATGTATATAAATTTGTTATATTTGATATGTCATGTGAATATATATATATATATATATATATATATATATATAGCAAGGATATCTGTATGGAGATATGTAATGTGTATAGTAATGAGTAATGACATTAGAAAACGGTTAGTGCTATGTTGGAGTAATTCAAATAAAATTTGGACTGAACGAATTGTGACGTGCTTTCCTTCCTCGGTAAGATCAATATAATTGGATTACATATGGTTTCAACTTTCCATGACATGGTAAATTGAATAGGTAGATTAACTCATGTAAGTTTTAGAAGCATCAATAGTCATGTAAAGCTTTTTTCTTTGGGTGCATTGTTTTTTTGTTTAGACTTCTCGTGTTATCGTTATTGTCTTTGTAAGAACTTAATGAAATTTAAGTTATTATCATTATAAATATTATTATATGCATGTTGATTATATATTTTTTGGCATTTTAATGTAATGTTCATATAGTGGATTAGGACTAAATTTATGACGTCCTTTTATACTTCAATGTAACATTATAGTGTAGAATCAGCGAGATGGATGCTTTTTAGCATAGTCACATAGTATTGCAATGATAAGTAGGCTAGCCATGTTTTAAAGAGCTCCTATAATTGGGAATTTGAGCCACGTGATGTGCTCATGGATTTAGATCGAGTAAATAGAATTGTGGAATCTTTTTATCTTCCCAATTTATATATGCCAATGGTAAAGTTAGCTTAGATAGTGATGCTAAGAGATATTGATGATTTTGATATTCATGGTTGAGGAGGATTTCATTGGATGACATTAACGAAGTTGGTGGTATCCATGATTTTGATGGTATGACTCAATGATTGTTTGGTGATGTTAATGGCGTAAGTGGTTTGGTTCGAGGATGATGATAATTGTACTAGATGATTTACTCAATGTTGATATTGATGAGGATGTCATTTGATCTTTACCCTCCTAGCCATATGTTCATGATGATATTAATGCTATTGATCCTCTTAAAGGAATTGATGATAATGGCACTCTCAATATTGCTTATTTAAAACCTTGATGATATTAATAATTAGAAGATGTCAATGATATTGATGATTTGATGATTGTGATTTGATGTTATTAATGTTCCTGATGATTTGATGTTGTCGACACTCTTGATGAGAATAGTGGATCGACGGTTTGATTCAATAATGATATTTTTCTTGATTGGTGAAGATTCGGTGGTACTAACACATCGATTTGGCATTTGAATTATGGCATCAATAATGTTGATCCCTGAGTAATGATGTCTAAGAATATTGAGATGATGAAGAAGAAAAATCTTTAATGATTTAATGACCTTTGATTTGATGATGATCTCAATACTAATAACAATGATCAAATCCTTGGATTAATGATATTCACAATGACAAGGTGTCGATAATAATTGAGTGACATTGATGATGACCTTGACAAAGCATTGATGATTTCATGATGCTTGCAACACTAAGGATATTGGCTATTTTGATTAATGATGAGAATAACAATCTAACAATATTGTTTGATGATAATATAATAATGTGGATGTTGATAATATAATGATGCAATTGAACAAAATGATGCATGCATTGGAAATCTGGAATTGAAAAGATTTTTTCTTTAATATTGAATTGGCTCTGAGATCGTAGTCCTATTGTGGGGGGGGGATTGCAACACCCCCTAGTATATCGTGGTTACAATGTGAGATTTTGGCTTCGGTTGTTTGCAATCGACTCTTTATCTTATGTGATGTATATGTGTACCTAAGATGGCAAGGGTGAAAAATCTCTTGATGTGCATTAACTACTAAGTGGATGTTATTAACTAGACCATGTACGGACGAAAGTTTCATGCCTATACGAACGAAAGTTGCATCCTATAATCCACGGGATTTGGAGGTGTTGCAAGTCCAAGAGCCTCTCCGCCACATCTAGGCTGAATTTTTGTAAGCATGTTTGATTTATTCTTGAGTACATTGGGTTGAATTCTTAAGAGTTGACTTTGTAATTTCCTTACCTCATTGAGCTTGAACCCTACTCGGGGGGAAACACCTAGGAAGGTGGTTGCATTGGTTGGGTGGAAAATCGACCCTCAGATGCAATTTCCTCCCCCACCCATGCTGATTAAAGGATCGATTTGAGGGATCTAGAGCATTGGCAACTTAACACTCTGATTACAACTAGCTAAAGGGTACATGTATTTTATATTTCAATATCAGTGTGTTTCAAGATCTATCCTGCTTATTTAGCTTAACTATGTGTTTTACTCTTTATGAATTAGTGGCTTGGCTCTTATATAGGGTTCTTGTTAAACTCATAGTTGTGAATACTTGATGTTGATCAGAAAATTTCAAGTACAATTGCTTATGACACCAATTTGGGTTGTTACAAAGTGCATAATGCCCTCTTCCAAGGTGGTCACTCTACATGTCCCAAGCGCCCATCCTCCTTAACAAGTGCACCATTATAAAAGATGCCAAACCACCACATGTGTGCCAACTACCACATCATGAAGTGCATCTCCCTAGCATTAATCCTAAGGTAAGCATACACCCATTGAGCTCATCAAATGTAAGTCAACCAAAATACAACAAAGGGGCTAAGGGACCACAAACCCTCCACATCACATTAAGCACTTGTGTAACAACTGAAAGCTAACACCCTCTTTGCGATGAAAGTGTTTACTCCAACACCAGTCTTCTCCCTCTAAACCTCAATTGTACCTACAACCTGTAAATTCAAGTTTGTTGCAGAATTAGAATCAATCATTGATCCCACCAAAGGTGCTAAAACTGTCTCCCAAACATCACTCTCCTCCATCATAGCATCACTCCACGCTTATTCTGCAAAACTAGAAGACTCACTAATGGAAGAAGTCAATGCAACATGGTTAGCAAATCTCTTACGAGAAATATTGCCCTAACTAAAGTCTTAGGCACTCCTACATGCTCTGATGCATCTTGTAAATTGAGTAAGCCATCTTAACTTCCAGCAAGCTGAACTAGAGGGTAAGGTGGCATCTTTCCCTCAACTCTCTTCGCCCAAATCTAGATATGCTTGCAGACTATAAAGACCACATACTTGAACTCCTTTGGCCATAATATGGGTTTGATCTCTAAGATGAGCTTCTAAGCATCAAATGCGACCACACAATGTAGATATGTCATGCAAAAAACTAAAGGAAGCTTCTTTGACAAACCAAGAACAAACATAACATCATTCAACTTAAGAACATCACTTGAAGCCATTTGAAAAGAGATCGAACCCAATCCTTCACAAGAAAAGTGGCATCATCACCAATTCCACCCACATTCTTCCCTTTTGCTCTTGAATCATGTCAGAGATCTTCCTATCATGAGTCATATGTCCCAATGCACCATTGTCCACATACCACCCAACACCAAAAATGGTTTTGATTGAAAGACAAGAAACCATAGAGAAGGCAATCTCAAGTTTGGATGCTAACTCCTCCACTCCAACTATAGTCTCTGCACTCATTGCCAATTTCTCCTGCCACTACTTGTCCTTCCCTTTCTTCTTCTCTAGACACTCCCTCGTGGCACCCAAAACGAGTCACATGACTGAAATCCTTCTTACCATGTTACAAGAAAATCACTCTTGTTCCTTACTCTTCTCAAGAAGTCCTTTCTTGCCTCTCTTCCTCATCCTCTCAATGAAGCCAATGTATTATGTTTCACCTTCCTTGGTTGAACTAGATTCTAACCTTGTATCTTCCTACACAAAGTCATCCCAAAACTTTCCAAATGAGGGAATATTCTCACAAACACAAATACCCTAGGCAAAGGATTTCCAAGATGGAAAAAACCCATTCAAAGCAATGGACACCATCTCCTCATCTTTAACCTTCACCCCTATGGCAACGAAATAATCTCTCAACTCTATGGTCTTCATGAAGTAACTAGCCACAAAATCTATGTCACTCATGCAGATGGCAAAGAGCTTATTTCTCAAGTCCATCTTGCAAGAAACCTTCACACTTTGGTACAAAACCATCAAAAAATCATACATCTCCTTAGCCATCTTCTTCTTTGCAATGTGAACGATCAAATAGTCCTTCACGAAATCAAGAATGATTCACTTTGCTTTGGCCTATTTCTTCTTGCAATTGACCAACGAAGCAAGATCAGTAGAAACAATAACCTTGTTCTCAACAAACACCCAAAGCTCAACCTCCTTCAACAACATCTACAATCTAAACTTCCAAGGTGTAAAATTGGAAGCACCTTCTAACATATCACATTCTCTAAGTCCAAGAGTAGTCATCCCGACAAATCCTGAATCACACTTCAAATAACAAATGAGCCAAAAAATCAAGTAGATCAGTCACCTATCCATAGTGAAATCGCAACTCCAATTATTAGAGTAACTAGGGCATCAACCCAACAAATTCTTTAAGGGTATAAGTGCTTCTCCCAAGCATGGATTGGCTTCAACTCATGGAGCTAGAGTTTCATACTTGCTAAAATATCCACCTTCCTCTTTCAAAAGAAAGCAATTTCAGCATAACAAGCTCCGATACAATATATAAATTCTAAAAATATCACCAATCTGAAATTTCCACCTCACTTCAATGAGGTCGCATTTATTACATGAAACTTTCAACCTTGGGGCTAAACTGAAATATTCACAAATATCCACCAGTAGTATACAAATATCTATCAAGTATGAAGATCTGAAAATTACATTCATTAAAAGTCGAGATATAACAGCACATTTCAGATCTAGCATTTCATCTAAGGCATGCCAAATCACTCAACATTGTAGCCTTGCTGTCCCAATAAATCAGCATATCAAACAACCATGAAACTTGCTCAAAACCAGATCTGAAAATCAGGTCTGCAATAAGAGAATTTAGGATAGCAACGGTACAACTCATTATCGGAATATGACAATAAAATACAATACCTCAACTTTGACAAAGCTGGTCCATCAAATCCAGCTTTATCCCATACAAGGACTTATCCAAAGCTTCCCAAACCATAGCTAAGGCATCGAAAATTATTGCAAACCCTAACCAGAAACAACAAGGAATAGCAAGGCAATCCACCAAACTATACTAGTCTCTCCAAGAGTTCAACATCAAGCTAGCATCATGTCCAGCCCTTAGATCCACATTTGCATCTCACACGTTTCACTTCCATCACACAAACCAAGGAAGCCTAGCACATGCCTCTCACAAGTATTATCCCTATTACAAGAGTAAATAATTGTTCTTCCAAGATCCTCCAATAGCTAGCATCACTCCAAATACCATATCTCTATGTCACAATACAAGTTGTAAACAAAGACACTCTCTTCCCTTGATATAGACTAAGGTGAAGGAGACCAACAATAAAACATGTACTAAATCCACAAGCAACCCTTGGTTAAGTTGACCACTAAGCCTCGCGTAGGGTGCAATATGAAGCATGAATGCCACACGGCACAATAGGATTTGTATCCCCAAGGTGGTGTGCACTCCAAGTCTAGGTGTCCACATGTCAAGTGCACCTCTAAGAAAGATATTCGTCCTCCAACAATGGCTCCTCAACTCAAGGTTTCCTCCTCAACTCTAGTTTTAGTCTTCATCGTTTTGGGGCAAACCAGTTCCAATCTAGTTCTAGTTCTGATACCTTTGCTTGATAGAAATCTATCAAGCATCCTTGGTGAAGGATTGCAAGTACTATATGGCATTAAATAATACAAGGAGAGCACTTTCACAGTGGGTTTTCTTCCCCATGAGGGTTTCCCATGAAATATCTTGTGTCAATTTACCATAAGTGTTCTTGTGTTATTTCTAAAAACATTCCACTCCATATTTTGTTGTTTATTTGATTAGTGCATGGTTCCTCTCCATTTCATTTCTTTAACCATATAGTCAATTTTTAACACCTATAAGAAACTCAAGTCGCACCTCTCTTTTGCACTAATCACAAACTTTTCCAACTCACAAAGAATCCTATGCTTCATGCAAGAACTAGCAGACCCCTCAGATTGCCTTGCACAACTATAGATCAGCCAAGTTCATCACATCCAATCAACTCAATATGGGAGATGGTAAGCCAATGTCACCATGAGGTATGTTGGTCCTTCTTTCATGCGAGGTGTTGTGCTTACTATACTAGACATGTGGATGAGAATCATTGGTTGAAGTCGAATAATGGATCATTGGCTCAAGTAGTTATGTTTTCTACTTTGTTTCACCTTGGTGGTCAGTTTTTGTTCTCTAGTCCTATGTTGTCACCGCCCAAGGAAAAGGGGTACTATTGAGGGTCCCTCGCAAGGGTAATGTTTTGTTCCTCGCCATACTTAACACCTTCCATCCTAGAGCCTGTCACAGTGTACTAAACTTCGGTAATGGGTCATGGTCCATTCTCTCATGAGAAGAAGGGGTTGAAGGCCCATAGGTTGATGCAGCTGATATATATAAAAATGATAAAGGCCACCTATAAAAGCAAAACGCCAGCTTGAGCTCTACCCCCTCTAATGGTAATCACCCCTTGTCTGGATGCACTAAATGCACATCTATAACAGGACTTTAGCCCAGTAAAAAATTGAAAGAATAAAGCTTGAAACCTGTAAAGGGGACTTGAAAAATAATGAATGGGTATCAAAAGGCAATTAAGGGGTTCGGAATGCAAAAAGTACCGAGGAAAGGGTACCTCAAGCAGCAAGCGCTCCCTCTGTAGAGGCACTCATAGAAATGGATTTAATGACACCATAAGCCATGAAGTAAGCCCAACACGTACCATTATCACACTTACTCTTGAAGGGTTCTTTTCTTTCATTGTTTCCCTCGGGACTGAAGAAATATGAGGTCCTAACAGGCTGCCAACTAGGTATATCTTTGACCTCAAGTTGGCTCTAAGTTTCAACTATCAAACACTTCTTTGTGGTTGTTTTATAACAGCAAACTATTCAGGAACTTTTCTGTTGTTTTAGTTATGGTTACATAGGCTTTAAGGTGCTCTAGCATGTAGTTTTAGTAGCCCATAGGTTATCACATGCATACCTCAAATATATAACACACCTCTAGATCTTTACAACTAAAGTAGTGATGTTCTAAACTCTGGCATACATGAAAATAGGACACAGTTTTTTGGTCAACACGACCCTGGATAACCCCCCCCCGGGAAAACCAGTTTGGAATATAAGCCTATATATGTGATGTAAAGAATGTGAGATACAACAAGTACATGAAACAAATGAACTTGATACAATGGCAGCCGCTCTTAACCTGTTATACAAGTCCAAGAAGGTGAATGCGCCCAAGCATGGTGTGCCCTTCTCCTTTGTTGCTCAATCTCACTGAAACCTTGCCCCCTTGCTCCTTGTTGCCTTGTAGAAGAAACCCTTGCACACAAATCTGACCTTGTGTGCTACCTCTCCAACAAAAAACTCCTCAAAGCAATCTGACAAGTGCAATACCTCCCTGCTAGATGTGCGCACTCCTCCAAGCAAGCATCAACACCACAAAATAATGGAAGCCAAAGCCTCCTAGAGCCCTCCATGGAAGGAGGCGCCCTTGAAACCCTCATCCATTGCTTCCATTCCCATCTCCATTTCTCTCCTCTTCCTCTCCAAGTGAACAAAAGATAGAATGAGCCTCCTTAGGCCTCTTGTGCCCTCCTTGAGCAAATCATAAGGAAACCTAAAAGTGAATGGCTAGGATCATCCCAAGCCATTCCTAATCAATGGTTGAGATCATCCCACAATAATCTCAACTCAAAACCCACTTTGGGTTAAGTTCCCTTAGTTTATTATATGTCCCTCAATTCACCCACAAAGTGAATTAATAGTCACTTTAGGCTAAAATGACCAAATTTCACTTTTGACTTAAATCTCCTAAGTCAAAGTGAAATTAGACATAAAGTACAAAGTAAAAGAGTACCAGCATCTCCCTCTGGTGGTTAGAGGCTCCAAACCACAAGGGAACCACTTCCCAAGGTACACTAAAACTCAACACTCCCTCTTACCAAGGAAAGTGTTTCTCAACAATCAATCTCGTCCCAGTTGTGGACTTCCTTGCCTCCTGGCAAGGCCTAGGTGAGTATGGTTGTATCCTCTCATCAAAGTGGCCTCTATCTCTGATCTACTCCTCCTGACACTGATCTGCTCAACCTGTCCTGACACTTATCTGCCGACCTGCCTGATCTCTGGATGGAAGTCCATCTCCACCTACTTGAGATCACCTAGATCTTGGCATCTCACCAAAGATCTCTCCCTCAGCATCTCACGAAAGGTCTCTAGGACTTGGCATCTCACCAAGATCCTCTCCTTGGTCTCTCACCAAGGTCTTATACTCATGGCATGCAATATGAGTCACATCTCTTGGTATTTCACCAAGAGTCTCTAGGTCTTGGCATCTCACCAAGATCCTCAACCTTGGTCTCTCACCAAGAATTTCTACCTCCTGGCATATCGCCAACAGTCACTACTCTTGGCATCTCACCAAGAGTATCTGGATCTTGGCATCTTGCCAAGATCCTCAACTTGGCCTCTCACCAAGTGACTTCCACCTGAAGTGGATCCTGAAGCTGATTTGCTCATCTCCATGGCCAAGTGAGGCTCAAGCCTCTGTGGTGCCCTGTTGCTCCTCCTTGTCAATCTTTGATGCTCTGAAGCCCCTGCACCAACCCTCTGTCTCGGCAAATCTAAAACTGAAACTGTCCCGGGTGGACCAGTCACCCCTAAAGATGGTGTCCTAAAAAACTAAGTCTGAGCTCCCTCTGAATCAACACTCTGAGTCAATAGGTCCTCCTCAACTCTGTCTCCCCACCTGCCACTGGATGGTGTATCAATAGACAAATAACTGACGAATGCACACTCCCTCGCAAACTGTGCATTGAACTCCTCCTCAGTTGTCGCTGCCATACCACCCTACTGCCTCTTCTTCTTCCTCTTGGGACACTGTCCAACATAGTGCCCGATCTCACCACAAGCAAAGCATCCCACTTTGCTTATGTCCTTCTTCTGCCCACTACCACTCTCTAGTGGTTGGGTCCCTCCCTTGGGACCCTGTCTCGCACCCTCTCTGATCTTCTTGCCCTTTGTCCAAAGAGCAAGATCCTCATCCCCCTCAGGCGTATGTTGTTGTTCTGAAGACCTAGAGTTGCACCTCAACTCCTCCTGTACAAAATCGTCCCAAAGTCTCTCCCAAGTAGGCATGACCTCCCGGGCAATGATGCCTCATACAAATGAACCCCAAGGTTTGGAAAAGTTGTTCAAAGTTGTCCTCACCAAAAAGTCTGGATCCACAATCTCTCTAACCGCTGCTAACTCGTCTTTGATCTGAGTGAATCTGCCTAAGTATGATGTGACTATCTCGAAATCGAGCATCTGAATGCTCATGAGCTTCTCCTGCAGAACCATCTTCCGGTTCTGGTTGGGACTTTGGTAAAGCTTGCACAAGGATGCCCACATTTCAAATGCAAAGTCTTTACCAGTCAAATGAGGAATGATGTGGTCCCTCACCGCTTCACAAATAGTCCTCTTCGCCTTGATGTTATTCTTCCTTAAATCTGCATCCAACAATGGTGATGGAGCAGGTGAAGGAGGAATCACCACGGGAGCTTAAACTGTATCCCATAGTTCAAGGTCCTCCAAGACGAAAGTGATCCTGGTCTTCCAAGGGGACCAGTTGCTAGCTCCGTCTAGCCTATCCTCTGTCTGCATCTGGGACACTGACATGGATGTCCACTAAAACTCACACTGATGCGAAAACTGCAAAAGAACTCAACCTCGCCACTTGACACACAAGCGGAAATAAGGTTGTCCAAATGTGTCCACAAAACAGTCATCCAATTGTCCAACAAATCTGCTCACAAGTTGTCCATTAACTCTACCAACAAGCTGTCCAAAATCTGCCAACAAGCTGTCACAAAACTGCCCAAAAGATGCTCTAGAAATCAGCAAAACTTCGCCAACAAGGCTCTGATACCATGAAGAAATCTGAGGTCCTAACAAGCTGCCAACTAGGTCTGTCTTTGACCTCAAGTTGGCTCTAAGTTTCAACTGTCAAACACTTCTTTGTTGTTGTTTTATAACAGCAAACTGTTCAAAAACTTTTCTGTTGTTTTAGTTATGGTTACATAAGCTTTAAGGTGCTCTGGCATGTAGTTTTAGTAGCCCATAGGTTAGCACATGCATACCTCAAATATATAACACACCTCTAGATCTTTACAACTAAAATAATGTTGTTCTAAACTCTAGCATACATGAAAATAGGACACAAAATTTTTTGGTCAACACAACCCTGGATAAAACCCCCCTGGGAAAACCAGTTTGGAATATAAGTCTATATATGTGATGTAAAGAATGTGAGATACAACAAGTACATGAAACAAATGAACCTGATACAATGACAACCCCTCTCAAGCTGCTATACAAGTCCAAGAAGGTGAATGCGTCCAAGCATGGTGCGCCCTTCTCCTTTGTTTCTCAATCTCACTGAAACCTTGTGCCCTTGCTCCTTGTTGCCTTGTAGAAGAAACCCTTGCACACAAATCTGACCTTGTGTGCTACCTCTCCAACAAAACACTCCTCAAAGCAATCTGACAAGCGCAAGACCTCCCTACTAGATGTGCGCCCTCCTCCAAGCAAGCGTCAACACCACAAAATAATGGAAGCCAAAGCCTCCTAGAGCCCTCCATGGAAGGAGGCGCCCTTGAAACCCTCATCCATTGCTTCCATTCCCATCTCCATTGCTCTCCTCTTCCTCTCCAAGTGAACAAAAGATAGAATGAGCCTCCTTAGGCCACTTGTGCCCTCCTTGAGCAAATCATAAGGAAACCTAAAAGTGAATGGCTAGGATCATCCCAAGCCAGTCCTAATCAATGGTTGAGATCATCCCACAATAATCTCAACTCAAAACCCACTTTGGGTTAAGTTCCCTTAGTTTAATTTATGTCCCTCAATTCACCCACAAAGTGAATTAAAAGTCACTTTAGGCTAAAATGACCAAATTTCACTTTTGACTTAAATCTCCTAAGTCAAAGTGAAATTAGACATAAAGTACAAGAGTACCAACATCTCCCTCTTGTGGTTAGAGGCTCCAAACCACAAGGGAACCACTTCCCGAGGTACACTAAAAATCAACAAGGACCTATCCCCCTACCTAGGTCTTTTCTTTTACTGTCTTGGTTGGCACACCTAATAGGGTTTAATGAAAGCCCTCCCATATTCAAACTTGCCAATTCACATAAAGTCCTGAGTAAGTATGATACTTGAAGGGGATACTGAGGTGAATTATTCATATGACTTATATCTTAAGTAAAAACTTACTGTACATGACTTCAGGACTAATATCTCTTATGAACATTGGTTTACCTGATTTTATATTATGTTTTGATTTGGATGGCCCTGACATGGTTCCTTGAGGGACATCCCAGGCTTTCACCCGAGACGTTGTAACTTGTGCCCTTATTGCAGGATTTTGGCACTTATGATGTAGAGCGGTGAGCCACCCAATGACTTGGCACTTACAGACACAGGCTCTCACATTTTTAGTACCTTGGATGATGGACAAATGGGTTTGGTTTTGACGTATTTGGTCATGATGGCACACAAATGAATTGAAAGCCCACATGTTGGGCAGTGTATCCCAGGGCTTATTACTCATTGGATTGAGGACGTTGCACCAATGGACAGTTGGATACCCTGCAAAGACGAAATACAACCTTCTCCACCTTGGACATAGTTCCCTACACCCTTGACGTTGGCCTTCATTTGATGATGGGGTTTGATACTTGGGGTACCATTGATGATGTAGCATGGCCATGGACAAGGAGTTGCACCTTTTGCCATGATTATACCTTGAGATGATGACACGTGGCCTTGGGAGGCCCTCCTTCACCCATGGGAGGCTTGACGTCACAACACGTGTGGCCTTATGATGGCTTATTTTCATGTTTTATCATTTGTAGAGGTTATTTGAGGGGTCGGCCTCACTTGGATCATGGATTGTTATCATTTTACTTTATTATGTGGACAAATGCGCTAGGGTTTACCTCATATAAAGGAGGCTAGCGCTTGGATCATTTTTCATCATCACTTCCTCACCATTTGTGGCAGGAGAACCTCTAGAAAAGTTCGATATTTTTCTCTCTAGCTCTTTTCTCTCATGTGCTACTCTTGGAGAAGGATTTTTGTGGATGCTTTGCTCTATTGGATGGTTATTTTCTGCAACTAGGGTTTAAATGATCTAGCTACTTGAAAGAAGTAAATAATTTACTACAATTTTTGTCTCTTGCTAATGTTAAAGGTGTCAATTTCTATCTTGTTGCAAGTTTTTTTGTCTTGTTGAAACCCTAGCAAGGATACATAAGTGCTTCTCTCCTTCATAAAGTCTTTATTGTCCAAGTTGGTGAAGCATTCTTTGCTAGGGTTAAAATCCTAAGGCCCAAAAGTACTTGCACTTTAGGGTTATAACCCTGGGCTTTGATCCTTGACCTAAGTGGAGTAAGAAAAAGGGAAAAACAACAACGAGGGCCCAAGTGTGTTTGCACCCTAGAAACCTTTTCCTTCAAAATCTAGAACCTAATACCCAAGAGAGTTTGCACCTTAGGGTTTAGCCCTAATCCTTCTTATTTCATCTAGCTCAATCTTCAAGGTAATGCATCTATGACTCCATGAGCCCTAGAGGACAACGGCACTAATCTAGAGTTATTCTTGTGATGCAAGTAGCTTTTAAAATTAATATTTTCTATCTCAAACATTCAACTAACTTTCCTAACCCTAACTCTAACAAACAATCATTACTTAATGCTGCTGTTACAAAAGTTCGCTACAGCCACTGAAAATTGCTTTAATTTGCTGCATACACACCTTAACAAGTGGCTTAAACTACTCAGAAAACTCTTCTAGCAATTGGATAATGTTATACTTGTTGAAGGGCTTAATTTTCATAGTGAATTGCTATAATTCTGAGTACTCTTATTTGCTGCTGGTGCACTATATTAATTGTTGTTATACAACTAGTTTGCTGCTGTAATTTGCAACAGCCGTAACATTTACTGATTATCTAGTGTCTAAGAGGTCATTATTACACTTTATAGCTTGGTAATAGTCTATTTTATGCTGCAAATTGTTTATTGTCTCGTACAGGTAGAACAATTACCTCATTATCTTCCTTCTCTCTCCTAGACCTAGATCTAACCATCAAGTGACCAAGAATGGGGGCTGTAGGCTCGGTTAATCTTGCTATTTGATCCCTTGAGGTCACCAGGGAAGCCTCCCTTGTGGTGGACCTCTTTCCATCACTAAAACAAGGGAAGTCTCTACTTATGTGACAGTGGTAGATTCTTCCAACTGTTACACGAGATTGGGATCTTCTAGAGGGCTTTGCACAAGTACAAATCCTGTGATAAGAGGGCCAACATATTTCAGTGAAACACTTCACTCATCACCAGGGCAAAAAGATCTCTACTCTTCTACTTTTCACCCTAAGGATGAGTTGTGTTTCACTCCACGTGTTTCTATTTTGATCTAACCCTTAGCAATATAACTAGACAATTCCCTATTATCTATAGAGGTTATTCTGAAATCGTTGATCCGGATTATTTTCAGCACGAAATGAGAGCGGAGATATAATAAAGAAATGCACAGAGATATTGCGTATATCCAATAATATAACAGAAATATATCA
>WSFP011405401.1:0-25623 GCA_009831015.1 Picea engelmannii | reverse complement strand
TTATAAATAAATAATAACTAGTAGGTGGGACCCCTTGTGACTCCCTTTAGCTCATAATAATCATAACATAACTATTTAGTTAAGAAAAACACACCTCCTTGTGACTCCCATCCACATATTCACATTTGACAATTTAGCTCATGATATTTGAAATTATTTTCAAAAAATATTACTCATGTAACAAAAAATAAAACATGTTGTCCAAAGTTTCCTGAAGTCAACTGTCATCAGCAATAGATAAAAATAAAAACTCAAAAGCCATATTTTCCACTCTGCGATGAAATATTTCCTTGATTGTTGTTGTCACCCTTTGATTTTCCTGAATTTGCCTTTGGTTGCGCCAAGCCCTTAGGCCTAATCTCACTAATCACGTGGGAAAACTTGTCCCTCAAATGCATCTGGGAAGACACCGATTTGTCAGAACCATTGGAGGGTGAGGAAGGGGCAACAATGGCTTTTCCTTTGTCAAGGGCATGGTGGGCCTCGGTTTTCAACCTTTTTCTAGCATGAGAGGACTGCACTGGTGAGTGGGGAGCAGTTTGGGCAATGGGGTTAATAGGCGGAGGAGCAGGTAGGGATAAATTAGGCGAGCCACGATGTTGGGAGACTGTCGAGTGGAAAATCTCTTACCATCCATCATTTTCAAGGATTACGGGTTGCAATGAGACGTGAGGAGGCAAAAGGATACCAGGGCTTGCAGAACTTGGAAGGGAGGCCTTTCGGGCCTGGGTTGGACCACTTCTTGCCCAATCCAATTGAAAAATATGGCCTGAAACAACTATCCAATCTCTTATGAGTCAGCATCAAAATGTGTGGAGAACATTGGCCTTCTTGGGCCTATGTTCCAATTACCTCTCCCTCTGTTTCCTCGGCCATGGATACCTCGGCTAAAAAAACTCATTTCTGCATGCATGATTGATTAGAAAATAGTCTTTTAAATAACTATACATGACAACTCTTAAAAATATGAAATAGATTTGGCTCAACGATGTATCAAACTCATGCAATCCAATCCATACAATTTTTTTTATTGTTCATCAATGAGTAGGGGGTGGATAAAAGGTCCTGGGATATGTGAGGGGTTTGTATTGAGCGAAACATGGTATGATGAGGGAGGGGAAATGCGGTTACTGCTCAAGGAAAACAACAATCAACTGCAACCAAAGAAAACATCACTATAATTCAACCAAGACACTGCTACTGCCAACTACTTCAACACAAAATTTTCCTTGACTATAATCAATTTTAGAACAGGGAGTGAAAAATGAATGTGGGAAGGCAATGGGGTTGTAATTAGCGAAAGGAGAAATAATGGTGGGGAATGAGAGCGGGTATTGTTCATAAAATTAATCAAGTAATCTGTATATTAAAAGGAGATACACCAATGAAACAACCAGTTCATTGTTCATAGTCAAATATCTAACACAGTGCCATCAACAAGACAATATGCATTCCACAACAATCTGTTAGGGAGTTATGTTCCTCTTATTTATCCAATTAACATCTTATAACAATTCTCAAATGTATAATAGTAACCATTTCCACTCTGTCAATCATCAAAATCAACCATTGTCCACACATTACTTCAACCATCAAATACACTCAAAAGTTGTGTTTCAAAATTTACAATGAAGTTATATTGTCACTGCAAGCGGGCCTATTATTTAAGATGCATGATATTCATTAAACATACATAGTGGAAAACCAACCCAATAATCCATATTTAAATTGTAAAACCCTGACTCGTCATTTAAATAGACAGACAACAACCACCATTCCAACTCTTTCCATGTTGTAGAAAACACAAAATAATTCAATCAACGCAAGTGTAATTCTGTGACTGTACAAGGTAAATTCAACGTGATTCTAAATAACCAAAATGTTGGGATATCCATCCAACACAACGAGACAAAAACAACATGCTTGACTTCATAAAACAAATAATTGAATTGCAACAAAGTCGTGCTTAAAACTCTATGACTATCTCTGAGTGTGGAACCCATAATTGTCCATATCATACATAGTTGGCAGCCACCCAAAACACCACAATGCAACATTCCCATTTTACAATTCCAAACACATAGTCACAGTATTAACTCAACCCATCGTTTCGAACTATCAATATAAGACAGTATTTCTTCAAATTAATCAAACTGTAATCAACCATGTTGTGTAAAACTTGGGCTCATCCCTAATGATGCAATCAAATAACCATAACACATATAGGGGATGGAATTGCTACAGTCATCTCGGTTGCAATAACCATTCCGCCTAAAAAACTCATTTTTATAATGACCATTTATTCGTGGTGTAGGAACACCACACATTCAAATGCATTATGCGTGAACATCATTAAACAATTGTAACCAATACTGAGTTTAACATTCAAATAATCTTTAGTGCAAAAAGACAGTGACTGTGTATCAACCCCAACCTTCAATAAACCAATTCAATGTTGATATTATACTTGAATTGTCGTAACAATCAACAACTGACCTAACATGTTGTGGACACCACACATACCAATGCATCGACAGGAAGCGAGGTTGTGACTTTCTCAATTAAAACAATATTGGGTTATCAAAACACCGGGAGAGCGACTGTGTATTTTGAACTGTCCAATTAACAACGCATGGTTTATCCATTGTAATAACACATGCAGTGACTAGATACCAAAACCAACACGATTGTCACATGACCAACTGGGCGAGCCTGTACTCGATTTTGTCAACAATACACAACCATCCAACCATAACCAATAGTAAACCCAACATGCCACGCCGGTCTTCTCTATCAACCCTCAGACCTGTAGAGTTAAGGGTTTGCTCTGTGGCCAACAAAAGGAAAGATAAATCCAACTCTTTTCAATGGTGAAAACCTCTGAGACCAATGATGCATACACAGAGAGAACCACAATTTATTTGTGAACAGGTAACAAATCCCATGACATGAGGGCTATAAGAGAGGAGTGAGGCTCCAATTCGGCATGGTAATGATACTTAACACACGTAGGGTATAACCCTCGTGGCTCTCTAGTCAAACAACCACAGTGTTGAGGTAAATATAGGGTCAAGATAGAACAAAATAATCCACTGCGCGACCTTTAGTGGTGAAAACAAACCAATGCTCAAGTGAACAAAACGTAGTGACACTGAGTGCTTCCAACCAACTGGGCGAGCTTGTACTCAATTTTTTCGACAATGCACAACCATCCAACAATAACCAATAGTAAACCCGACAGGCCACGCCGGTCTTCTCTATCAACCCTCCGACTTGTAGAGTTAAGGGTTTTCTCTGTGGCCAACACAGGGAAAGCTAAATCCAACTCTTTTCAATGGTGAAAACCTTTGAGACCAATAGTGCATACACAGAGAGAACCACAATTTATTCATGAACAGGTAACAAATCCTGTAATAGGAGATCTATAAGAGAGGAGTGAGGCTCCAATCCAGCCTGGTAATGATACTTAACACACACATTGTATAACCCTCGTGGCTCTCTAGTCAAACAACCACAATGTTGAGGTAAAGATAGGGTCGAGAAAGAACAAAATAAACCACTGCACGACCTTTAGTGGTGAAAACAAACCAATGCTCAATTGAACAAAACACAGTGACACTGAGTGCTTCCAACCATTAAAACCCATAAAGCCAAAAACTGGATATAGCGATACGAATGCCTGAGGATGGCCAGCCACCCAAGACCAAACAATAACCCTCCAACTAAACAAGCAAGGATAACAAAGATCTCGTATGGATTCTAACACCTAGGATGACCAATACCACTATGACTTTAACATTATTGCAGAGAAAACCATCAACGCTTCATTTCAAAATCACAATTCTACACAGTTGCAATACTTAAAGAAAGAACAAACCAATACACCTGAACCAATATCCATTTCATAACCAAAGCAGGCCATGAATGGCCAAAAAAAAAGACATGCATGTAATTAAACACCTTAAAACACGAGTTGGCCGAGTGGTTCCTCTCTGCTGAGAAATCAGAGCATAACCACAACAACAAGGTTGAACAATAGCCCAACTAGGGTGGTGGCCAACGAAAGGAGTAAGGGTGACGTGTAATAAATGCACATCACCTCCACCCACAGTCAATTAATTCAATAGTACATTCCATCCATAAATCTATCAACAATTCATTTAAACCATGCATTGGAAATTGCATCTATTACTTGTCAAACGTGCCACCCACATCATACCTTCCATTTCCAACTGACCATATTACATATCAACTATATAATCCAATTAAGTGAGCATGTATCAAACCATCACCAATAGCGCGATCCATATCAACTTATGCTATAACATAATCACCATGCATATAACTCAAGAACAAAATCGCATAGCTATCAACTTAGTAGCTAGGATAACAACAATCCATTAAAAATTGATGCATGTAGTATAGTATATAACATAGTTGAAATTCTTCCCCTTGCATTTGTTGCATTGCTTTTCATTTCTTTCCAATTGCTTGTTTGTATTGTTTGTTAACATGTTTATTATGCAGGTCTCCTAGCAATAGATCCCAATAACTGATAGCAATGATAACAAAGATAACATAGGCCGTTGTAAAATAAACTTAAACCTAGAGCAGCAGAAAACATAGAGCATGCCTTCTTAATCGCCAATAAACCAAGATCACAACATGATGTAAGCAGTGTCGAACAATAGCACAACATCAAATAAGCACTAGACCTGATCTCCAATCTACAAGGGGGTCCCACCTACTAGTATTATTTATCTTTAATAATAATAGGCTTTAGCAACACTTTGCGGGCAAAACTCTGTTGCGATTTTAATTGTCAACAAACTAGCGACTCCGCGGGGAAATTTGTTTTAAACAATTTTAGAACTCATAACTCATGGTTTTGCAGACCAAAAATAATAGGTCAAGAAGATATAATCAGGAAGATTATGCAACAGGGGGAAGTGAGCGGATTTAATGGAAAGATGATCGAGAATTGAGGAATGATTCATGAAAAATGTTAAGTATGATTAGTTTTAAACCACTATATGCATAATCATTCGACCGGAATCTGCTCTCAACTTCGAGGAGAATTTTTTTTAGACTTGCTCTTAAAATTTCAATGGATGAAGAAATGGCAAGAAGAAGCGGGAGATAACCAATTCTTTACAAGATAGCAGTGGAAATATATAACAATTTCAAGGGTCCTTCAGAGGAGACATCATAACAATTGTATAAGCTTGATTGTTATTACTAACAATGCTTTGCAGGAGTGTCATTGTGGAAGGATTGGTCCAACATCCTATCTTGACCAAATTAATCTAAAAGATGATAGGAAACAAAATCATGACAGAAGTAAAAAAAAAGACATTAAACAGCAACAATAAAAGATAGAAATGGAGAAGCGGCAAGAAATGTTTTGAAACAGAAAGTAGAGATCAAATTACTGTAAAGCAGAAAGGAAAATAGCGCAAAAAATGAAAGCAGAGCTAAGCTACAAATATACATAAAATCCAATCAACATTAGAACTTTTCACATTGGTCCCTTGCAATACTTCAAGCAAGGACTGTTAGTGTTGTAGGAAAACAATTTCCTCTGTAAATTGTTTAAAGTGTATGAGTTAGTGTCCAAGACAAAAGAAATTTATAATAGACCCAACACTTGGAATTCTGATGTAATTATCAGCCCCTTGACGTACACGATTGAATCATCAAGATAAATATGGATATTGACCAAATCATTGAAAGTTGTGTGTATAGGACTTTTAAAAGCAGTACTTGCATCAAGTAAGCCAGAAGGCAGGCATTTGTAAGACATAATATTGCAATTAGTAATAAAAGTGGTTTTGTGAACATTTGCCTCTTTTACCTTGATTTTATTGTAACCCGGAATTTCATCAAGTAAGGGCTTCAACTGTAACTCTACAACTTGTTGTAGAATCATTCTTGTATTGAGGGGGGGAGAAGGATTTCTCATAATAGACTGACTGAAGGTGCGAAGATGAATGAAGGTTCTAATATGATCTGTGATCTTTGAAGCAGGTACCCAATTTGGAACCTATTCAGGGTGGACTAAAAAAATAATCCTAGACCTTAAGAAATTTCCCAACTTCCTTTGAAAGGTTGCTTTCAGTGCAGAGTTAACAAGTCCTTGTTTTTGCCTAGCTGGTTTCATAGTATGGTGAATAAGACCAGGATAAAAACCACGAAGATCCTCATAAGACCAAGCAAAAACATTTTGAAATCCACTGAGTAGCTCGACAGACCTCATCTCTTCTTTATCAGAACATCGGACATTTATTTTAACGTTCGTTGAAGATTCAGGTGTCCTAATGTTCATGGATATGGTTTCAACCACCTTATTTTGCAACTTCTCTTCTTTTTGTTTTTCTTTATTTATTATATCACTCGATAAAAATGAACTCTCGAGGGGAGCCAAGCCCTCAGGGATTTTATTTTTTTCTATGTATATAATCTCCTCGGGCTTAAAAGTTTCGTCTTGAATGAAAGCACAAATGTTGTCATTGTTAGGGAGGGCCTGCCAAGATTCTACATTGTCAAGGATGTACGAACGATATAGAGACTGAAATGAATAATCAAGCATGTGAGGTAAAAGTTATTGATTAGGAGAAGATGCAAATATAGCTAACCGACCAACCATTGAATTCAACTCCCTCTTAACATGAATGATGTTGAAGGATAAAAGGTTCGATATAAGCACCCAAACAGTTTGGGAGTATCGTTCCATCAGCTTTTCGCTAGGAGAGCACATTTTTCGTATCGAGTTCACAACAAGCTCAGAATCTCCAAAAACTGAAAGGTGACCACAACCGAGATTAAGAGCATTTTCAATGCCTAATAATAAAGCTTTGAATTCAACGACATTGTTTGTACAAGCAAACTCTAACCTGTAAGACAAATTATGAATTTTCCCTATAGGGGAAACCAAGACAATGCCAGCCCCATTACCTTCATTAGAGCATGAACCCTTAAAGTGCGTGTGCCGCATATCGTCATCTAAATCGGTTCCTTCCAAAGGAATGTTATCCTCTTCAGCAAAGATATAATACACTCCTAGGTCCTCTTCGATATAGTTTACACTAGATTGCAGAACACTCTCTATGTAGGGTGAAATTCTTCCTTCTCTAAGGACTATAATGATCTTACCATTTCGAGGAATGGATAAATGTGTCCCGTTGAGTGAGAGATATCCATATGTTAAGGCTTGTCAATCCCTTCCCAAGATAATTGAGTAATTTCTTACATGCATATCAATTACCTGAATGTTGAGGGTTGTTCTTGTCTCAGGATGAGTGCATAAAACCAAGGTCACGTCCTTAATCTTGCATATTGTTTGTTGTAGACTATTATAGGAGAGCATGCTTCTGGCATTTTCATTTGTAAAAGACAAGCCTATCTCTTCCATAATAATCTTCGACATCACACTTGGGCCCAAACCACCATCAATGAGGCAACAATGGGAAATTTTATCCATGATCTTTACAAAAATATAAAAAGGGGGATTTTTTACAGGGTATCTAAAGTTATGTACAACTACTTTATTTACAAAAGAATCCTCTTCGTTTACCTCTTTGGAAAGATTGGCTACAACGAAATATTTTCCTTCCATGAATTGTTTCAGATGCATCTATTGTTTAGGGACGACAACCATGTCTAGGAGGGTTGCATTTGCTTTGATGTTGGCCAATTGATTCAAGATATTGTATTTGGAAGAGGGGAGAGGGGGAGTGATTCCTTGACTCTCGGGAACCTTTGGAACCTGAAGAGTAGAAGCATTTGAGGATGATCGTGGGCCATAAGAACTGCGGGGAGGATCAAATTTTCCTTTGAGAGCATAGGATTTGTTCCTAGTATTGATGACCATGACATCCTCTGGCTCTGAAAAATCTAGGACAACAATAGTAGCTTCTGGTCTTTTACCAAATATCTTATCTCTGGCAATTTTTTTTATCTCACATGTGGTGTTCCTCGCAAAAGTTACACCAACTCCGAGGCAAGATAGCCTTAAGCTGAAAATTATTTTCAACTAGATTCCCAAAGGGGGGTGCAGAAGAGGATGAAGCTCCAGGGGTGAGAGGGGAGACAGTTCCCTTTCGCTCGAACCCTATCATACGATTATTCATATCTTGTACTAGTTGTAAGAGGGTAGACATGTCTTTTTTTCTAACCGATTATCCCTGGGGAAGACCAGTTCTTTCAAGTTGTTCTTCATACTCTGAACAGGTATGCAGAGCGGAGCCGATATTATCAATGGATTTTTCCTCAAGCCTATGATGGTAGGGAGAAGGAAATGCATTGTAGTAATGCATGAAAGTGGCTTGGTTCTAAGGGTGGATAAACTTGGGGATTTGATTGTATAACTTGGTGAAACTCAAGTTGAAAGACTTGATGGTCTCACCATCCTTATAGGTGATGTTATTGTATTCCCTTAAATTATCGGTGAAGCTTTTGGATTTCCCATAAGTGGATCAGAACCAATATATTAACTCCTCCCAGGTAAACATAATCTTAGGAGGAAGTTCAAAGAAGTCAGTAGTAACCTTTCCTTCCAAGGAATTGATGAACAAGTACATGCAAGTGTCATTGTCATTGGCCCCTATGTTATGACAAGCATTAGAAAATGCCACCAGGTGTTCGTTTGTACTGACAGTGGTATTTCCTGAAAACTTAGGTAGATTCTCTTTAAACTTTGAAAGTGGATGAGTAGCAGGTGCTAGGTTAAGAGGAGATGACACATGCCACGGTGTGGTTGTGGTGTCTTCTTCGAACTGAAAAATCCCATACTTTTAAATGACTTTGGTGGGGTTTGTGGTAGATTGGATAGGGATATGGTGGCTATATAAGATACCAATCACTGATGATGATGAATATTGAGAATATGAAGGACTTAAAGTGCCACCAGAGCCACCACTAGATGCCATCTTATGGATGATAGATGAGGGAAAGAAAGACGAGCTGGATGAATCAGATAAAGTACTATTTAGAGGACTTTGTTGGACAGATAACACAACATTCATTCTTCCTATTTTAGCAATAGGATTGATTTCAGGTGATAAGCCTCTTCTTCTTCTAGAATCATGAGAGTCTAAGGACATGAAAGAAAGGCCAACACTTGAAGAAACAAAAGGGTTATTGATGATATCTAGGTTGTCTACATCTAGCCTCCAATTGTTCTTGAGAACTAATATCTCGCTCAATTGCTGCCCAAGAATGGTTAAGCTCAACATGGGTGTTGGCAATGTCTAAGCTAGTATTAAACAGATTCAAAGCAATGCTGGTCTGATCTTGAAGATCGAGCTCAATATTGGGCTGCCTTATAACAGGAACAGTCATTAAGAATAAAACAATCAAAGAATCAATTTCAGAAAAGAAAGATGTATCGATGAAAATCGAGTAATAAAATTAACTAGAGAGATATCGAAGACCTCTCCAGTATGGTCTCCAAATAAATGTTGAGGAAAATATATGAAGTGATATTACTCAAGTATTTTCAGACTCTGCTTGGCTAAAGTACTAGCTCACATCAACTACATAGTCTTACCATATGTAAGCAAGGTAGTTACAAGTTTAGCAGAATTCAAGGTTGATCATGAAGGTGTGTGCAAGGGATATGTACAAGGAAAGAACATAAAGAATCCTTTCCAAAAGAGTGACAGTAAAGCAAAAGAAGTCTTGGAGATCATCCACTTAGATGTATGTGGTCCAATTCCATCAACCTCTCTTAGTGGGTATGTATACTATGTGTCATTTATTGATGATTATTCTCGCAAGACTTGGTTCTATTTCTTGAAATCAAAAGATGAAGTATTTGGAAAATTCAAGGAATTCAAACCCTTGATAGAAAATATCTCTGAAAGAAAAATCATGATACTCAAGTCAGATAATGGAGGAGAATACACCTCAAAATAATTTGTAAGATTTTGCAGAGATGTCGGAATTAAGAGGGAGCTCACCACTCCCTATAATCCTTAGCAAAATGGTGTAGCAGAAAGAATGTTCTACAACAATAATGAAAGCAATGAAGACTATGATCAATGATCAAGATCTTCCAATGCACTTATGGGCTGAAGCAACAAGAATAAGAGTTTATGTCCAAAATAAATTATCCCATAGTGCACTTGGATTCAAAACCCCCAAAGAAATGTTCTCCAGAAAGAATTCAGAAGTAATCCATCTCAAAATATTTGGTTGTACAGTGTTTGTACACATTCCGAAGGAAAGGAGATAAATTTTGACCCTTCAGGAAAGAAGGGAATATTTGTTGGATACTATGAGGTCTCTAAGGCCTTCAGAATTTACACACCAAGTTACCATCATATTGAGATCAACAGAGATGTAACCTTTGATGAAGATGCAATGCTCAAGAGATCAAGGAAATGTCAGCTTGAAGAAGTATATGAAGAAGAACCTGTAGCTCCCAGAGTTCCAGAACCAGTGAAGTTAGTTGCAGTTACCCCTGAGGATGAGATTCCAAAAGATCATTATATGATATAATCTCAAGAACCTCCCAAGATGATGATCTCTCACAAGAGAAAGACAGCTTGGGAAAGGGAACTTATTCAAGATGGAGAGAAGTATGGTTCCCCAGAAGGAACCAGGAGACAAAGAAAGAAACCGAAGCCATTCTCTAGTTATAGGGCCCTGATGTGTAATCTCATAGAAAAGGAACCTACTTGCTTTGAATAAGACATTTAGAAGAAATAATGGGTGGATACCATGACGGAAGAATACCAATCCATTATAAAGAATGATGTATGGGAAATAGTTCCCAAACCGAAGAACAAAGATGTGGTATCTTCCAAATGGATATACAAGATAAAACATTTGGTTATACAAGATAAAACAGAATTATTGAAAAACATAAAGCAAGATTTCTAGCTCATGGATTTTCTCAAAAGGAAGGCATTGATTATGAAGAGACGTTTTCTCATGTAGCCAAATACACTTCTATCATAACCATCATAGCTCTTGCAGCCAAGATGAAGTGGAAGTTACACAAGATGGATATGAAAACAACCTTCTTAACTGGTGTTATTGAATAAGAAGTGTATATAGAACAACCACAAGGGTTTGAAGCTGAAGATATAAATATTCATGTCTGCAGGTTTAAGAAGGCTCTATATGGATTGAAGTAAGCTCCTAGAGCTTGGTATGGTAGAATTGATAGTTTCCTAACGATCTTGGGCTTTACCAAGAGTAAATTTGATTCTAACCTGTACTTCAAGGTTATGAATGACAAGCCAGTTATATTTTTGTTGTATGTGGATGACTTATTCTTAATAGGAGAAGAAAATCTCATCAGAGATTGTAAGAAGAAGCTCACTACAGAATTTGAGATGAAAGACCTAGGCCTAATGCATTATTTCTTAGGTCTTGAATTTTGGCAAAGCCCAGAGAAGATCTTCCTTAACCAAGGGAATTATGTAGTTGAAATACTTAAGAGCTTTGACATGCTGGAATGCAAATCCATGAACACACCCATGGAAACAAAGTTGAAGCTCATGGTTGATACTTCATTAGAATTAGTTGATGTTACTCTATACAGACAAATTATTGCTTTGTTGATGTATCTGACAAATACCACGTCAAATATATGCTTTGTTGTAAACACCTTGAGTCAGTATCTGGTAGAGCCTAGACGTGTTCACCTTGTAGTTGCAAATCATGTGATGAGATACCTTAAGGGTACGTTGGAATATGTTCTTTGTTATACTAGAGATCATGACTTCAAATTGGTTGGTTATATTGATTCATATTGGGCTGGAAGTGTTTCTAATAGAAAGAGCACTTCAGGATGTTGTTTTAGTCTAGGATCATCCATGACTTCATGGCAGAGCAAGAAGTAGTCCAGTATTTCTCTCATCATGAAAGAAGCAAAATACATTGTTGCATGTTCCACCAGTTGTGAATCCATATGGCTTCGAAAGTTGTTGATAGGTCTATTCGATCTGGAGATGGAAGCCACTGTGATTTTATGTGATAACCAGAGTTGCATAAAGATGATGGAGAATCCAGTGTTCCATGATAAGTCAAAGCACATATAAATATGGTATCACTACATTCGTGATATGGTGCAGAGAGGAGCTGTAAAGCTCCAATATGTTGGCATAGGTGAGCAGGTTCTAGATGTGTTGACCAAACCTTTGTCTCATGTAAAGTTTGAATACTTTCGAGACAAGCTTGGTATAGTTCGAAAGGACCTCCCTCAAAAGGGGGAGTGATGTTGATGATACTATGGTATCTTGACCAACAATGGGTAGCTAAGTTATGATTTTATATCCTATAGGACTAATCATCCATAGACAGATATCGAAGGTCTGGTAAGGATGGTCTATCAGATTACTTGTGCATGTATATGCCAGCTAAGATCAGTAGTGGCAGCTCCATTAGGATTTTATATCCTAGGGAATCTTTTGATTCATGGGCAGATCACGAAGGTCCGGTAAGGATGGTCTTTCAGAGTACCATATGGTAGTTCCATTAGGATTTTACATCCTATGGAATATTATGTTTCCTAGGCAGACCTCGAAGGTCCAGTAAGGATGGTCTGTTAGAGTACCACAAAATGTTGTTGTTTCACCTACCTCATTATGTTTCTATATGATGATGATGTTGTTATCTCAGCCTCATTATGATGATGTTGTTGCTTCAGCCTCGTGTTGTTGTTGATGATGATGTATGAGCCGCGTGCTCTTGTTGATGATGCTGTATCATCATCATGTTGTTGTTGATGATGTTGTTGCCTTAGCATTATGCTAATTGATGCTGATGCAGATGATGACGATGATGTTATTCCAACTCCATGCTGTGAACCATGATTTTATTGATGATGAGAAAAACTTCTGATTATTTGTAAATATTCCAGTCAATGTTCCAGATGTTGATGATGTTGCTTCCCTCTCTCTCTCTTGATGATGTTGTAATGTGTTATTTTTGTAGAATACCCTTCTCATTAAGGGGGAGTGTTGAAATATTGTAACTTTGAAGAATATTCTAATTATAATTGATTTACCATCTTATATATCAAATCCCCTTTTGTGGATTAATCATGTCAGGACTTATGTATGACCAAATCCCCTTTTGTGGATTGGTCAAACCATAGTTATATGGTGATATTTGAGAAGTTGGCCCATAGGGTTTAATAAAGTGGTTTTAACCACTATTGGAAGAAGTCGACCCTACCTAATGAAGAGACATCACCTTAGTGCCCCCTCAACTAGTATAAATAAGTGAGGAGGATGCCTCATTTGTTCACTCACTCACTCACTCACACTTCTAGTGCACATATTTTGAAGGTAGTTACAGTTGCAAGAAGAAGGAGAGAGAGGTGCATGCTCAGTCCTAGTCTTTTCTTGGTGGTTTTGGTCTTTAGTCTTGGCATTGTATTGGCAATCTATTATTGAGGAATTTTTTGTTGGTTTTTCTCCCCCATGAGAGTTTCCCAGGACAAAATGTTGTGTACCTTGTGAATATGTTTCTTTCAGTGATCCTACTTATGTTGTTATGCTCTAGTAAATTGAAAAGAACTTAATAACAACTCTAAATTTAACACCTACAAGGAAACTATGTCCACAGGCCTATGGGTAGAGTTGACATCCCACAGCCCTATGGGATGGCATTCAAGGGATATAGTAATGGATGTGCAGGGAAATAATGGATTCAGGTGGATGTGCTCAACAACCAACTTTTGGAGAGATCATTAATGTTATTCTAGTCAATGGTTGAGTTGCAGAATCCTACAAGTTTTTTCTTGTAATAAAAAAATGGAGGTTAGTTCTTTGGCGAGCAAAGGAACACTCATTTTGTTGGTAGACAATCAACAGGTCTGCCAATTATTCGATGGATTTTGTAGTATGCAATATATCGTTTATGAAGCTACTTCTTTAAACATGCATTGTGTCGCAGTAGTGCATGTTATTGACGTCCTTTAGCTTAGGTGATAGGTGTTAAGGATATCTATTCCACCAAAATTTGTTTTAGACTTGCACTAATTTTAGTCTCTTTTTCCTTTATTTTAACATGTCAAATAAATGGCCCTCGGGGTGTAAAACATTCGGTGATGGAGTGTGTTGTTAAGGCACTTTGTTATGTGAAGTCACCAGTTCGAAACCCTCGACTAGCCTTGTGTGCTTCGTGAGGGGTCGCTTGGCATGCCTAGGGTTATAGTGGTAGAATTATGATAACACGACCATGTGTCACGTGAGTACGTGCCAGACTAGTCGTTGATTTCCCCAGTCAACAACAAAAAAAACATGTCAAATAAATGGGTATATCCTGTCAAGAATGGAACTATTGAAGACTTCTTATTACTCCATCAACCTAACCAGTGACCAAGGTGTTGAGCACTCAACACACCCTAAAAATCATATGCCAATTTTCCACTTTTTGGGTGCCACTTGATCTTTTCACTATCTAAATTTGATTTTCCTTTTGGGAAATGTTTTGTCTTCACTTGTTCTCTTGACTCTCATTAGTTACTCAGGTTTGTGAAACTATAAAAACCCCATAAATTAAAAAGGCTTAGCACTTAAATAAGGAATCAACAGCCAAAACACTTCCCTCGACGTGCTCAAAGATTCGTCATTGGAAGAAAATAAAAGGTGAAAAGGAATCACTCAGAAAATCTCAGTCGTCGAGCGTCGATCTTCACCGATATCAGCGAAAGGAAGTTTTTATTTCATGACAAGTATCACATACAGAGATCATCAACAACCAATGCCCTTCGGCATCGGTAAAAGGTGAAGGTAGTAACGTTTAAAAGGAAAGGAAACCATATCACCAATAGCCGATACCCGACGTACTAATCGGAATTGGAGGAAACCGAATCACGACGAACATTGTGACCATTCTAAGAAATTTTCCCCGATCACCAATTCCTGATGCGTTTTGGCATCAACATTTTTTCAAAGACGCTAACCCAAAGGAAAATACGCGAGAGGTTTATTCTCGATCGGCGATCCCCGATATCGCTCTAGCATAGGCGATCCCAGGTTTAGTTTAAGAACACACAACTTGAAGGAAGCCCTGACTCCGACTAATACTCGCGGGTTAAGTCACTGATATTCATTGCCACATGTCGCAAGCCAGTTTGCCACATCAGCACCATACAATGAATTAAATCGGCATCGGAGGTTTTTCATAGAAGGATATCAATGAAAACATCCATAATACATTGTTGATCCCCGATCCGCCCAGCAGGGAAGCGACACGATGGGACGTTTTAGCACTAGATACGTTTAGATTCAGAGCATTTAAGGGACTAATTAATTCCAAATCTTGCACCAGTCGCTACTTCGTGTGCGAATCACAAGGACCGTTTGAATTTATCGATATAACACATCATCCTCTACGCCTCCGTCATCAACCCATGATGAATTAAATTTGCAGAGATTCGACGATAGATTTGTTTGAATTTCATTCATCACTCGAATTAATTGGTCGATGCGACACGGTAATTTTGTCCCCATTTAAATTCTCTTGATCCATTGTAAAATCGACCATTCTGTGCGCAAAGGAGTTTCAGAGCACCTAGAGAAGAGAGACAAGAAATTCAAAAGCTTTCGAGATCCCGTGAGTGTCAAACAACAAGGTTTAGCAAGCGTTACAAGAATGTACCAGTCTGGATTTTTTGCCTTTTCACTTCATATATACATTTTTATCCAATTTCGCTCTTTACACAGGCCCTAAAGGATTGTTTCAATTGCAGGAACAATGCCTCCAAGAAAACCAACCACCAGGCGATCTCCGAGAGCATTGAAGCTAAAGGAACCAGAGGTAGGAGAAATCCCTTCCCCAACGTCCGCAAAACAATTATAATTTTCCCCAAGGCTGGAACTAGTCATCAGGATATCTACCAAGAAGGTTTTCACTCAAAATTTGACCTTTGGAGACACGGAGGCAAGCACAGGGACCAAGGAGGTACTCTTGCACTGGGGATAACTCTTCAAAAAGATCAGGCAGGAAGAATTCTTGGAATATATCTCGCCCAATGACCCCGATATGAAAAAGCTTGACAATGAAGTTTTTTCGAACATTCAAAGATCATACCTACACATGGTGGCAAGAAGAACTCAAGTTTTTCCCGGAATAGAACTCCTGAAGTGGCTCATCGACCACACGGACACGGAAAAATGCTTGATTAACGATGTCAATGGTGAGTGTGTCGGGGTTTTCCTTCCGATAGAGGTGTAGAGTATTACAAGCTTAGAGACTTAGAGGACCGACTGAACACTGATTTCATCATAAAATTCTGCGAGCGCCATGACATCGGTCGGGTGATGGCTTCATGGTGGAGAGAAGATAAAAAATACACCAATCGAAACTCTGGCTGGTACCAGACAACCAACTTAAGGGAGTTGTATATCTATCTAATGGCCCTAGTCTGTCGATTGTACGGGGAGAAGGACTATTCCAGGTTTTCATAGGCATGGTTTCCTCTTACTTACATAGTGGTCATTTCCAGGAGATATTTCAACTGAGGATCCATCATCTCAAAGCAGCTAAGCATTTGCATACAATAGGATCAGACGCCAAAATAAGGAGAAACGCCATCCTTCTACATGGATTCATATTTACTAGACTTCATGTGTGCCATAAATTTCTTTGGCGACATGAAATTGAGCTGGCACGCCTCAGAACTCTCGGTCCACATTTACTTCAACATTTTATTGGAGAACATGTATAAAAAATCATACTCCCTCATCTGCGATGAATTCATCATGCACATTCATTTTATTCTTTTCAGGAAAGAGTGCTCGATGCT
Source organism: Picea engelmannii (assembly GCA_009831015.1). NCBI lineage: Eukaryota > Viridiplantae > Streptophyta > Pinopsida > Pinales > Pinaceae > Picea > Picea engelmannii. The sequence goes on along the minus strand of WSFP011405401.1, from coordinate 8,855 downwards.
ATTGGTTGCGGGAAAAAAGATGATAGCAAAGGTCGGCCACTGGTATCTGGACGAACGTGATACCTACATTAGGGTATTTGGGGCCACTGGAGCACCTCATATCCTACTAGCACATGTCCCCAACCGGCTTGTTGTGGGGGAAATTTGCTACCAGACCATCATGCAAGGTTACCACACTACCATGTTGAAATATAAGAAGCGGACATTTATACCTTATCGATTCCATATAGGTTTCTACCTAGTAAAAGACATCGCTCAAGCCAAGCAGGAAGGACTGAGTCAATTGGAGTTCTGATTCCAAACCATTTGTTTCCACAAACATGACCCAAGGGGTCTAGTCTTGAAACACGCATCGCAAGTGTCGTCCTATTGGCCATACGCCCACGAAAGGTTTGAGGATGTGCTCTTCACAGAAAACGCTTAGGACTAGGATGAAGTTGTGGAAAGGATGGATAACCCTAAGATGACTAGGTTTAGATCCATGAGCCTGGATGAACAGATGGTGATCCTAGAACAATCGGCTCAAGGGGCCCTCAGGGCTAGGGAAGAGATGGTAGCGGCCGAAGTAGGAGAATCCCCCCAGGTAGCGACCGAAACAACAGAGATTCCCCGGGTAACCTCGGTGAAAGATAGAATTCTCCCCAAAGCTCGAGACGTGTGGGAGAGGGGATTACTCATGTTAGAACATGTGCAGTGGATAATTGATCAGCTGCAATATGAACTGGACATCCTAAACATGGAAAGGCTCCTTGAAGAAAATCTAGATAGAAGCCAGAGGGGCCCAAGCGGCCTTGAATTCATAAATCTTGATGAAATTACTCGGTTAGACGACCCTACGTTTATAACGCCACTGGTCGTATTGCCAACAGGTGTTTCAGCTCAATCGGAGACAGTCGGAACATCGGGGAGGACCACTGCGTCAAACCCGTTAAGTGAGATAATAAAGATATATGACAATGATGAGAGCCCAGAAGTGTCTCTTCTGACCCCTATATATATCGAAGAAGAAAAGGGACCAGAGAATACATCTTCCCCTGTTCTCGACACTCAAACTTAGGGGATTCCACATAACGAACAAGAAATCGAAAGTGTCTTAGACACTCAGCTGCCCAATGCACCAGAGACTCAAGCGGACAACCCAAAGGATGAGCCAGGATCAGGCCAACAAAAGGAAGAAGCTCTACAGCAAAAAATCGGTGTCTCAACGGCCAATGATCAAGTAAGTACCAAACATACCCTCGATGCCTCAATTTCAATCGGTACTCAAATCCCCAATGAGTGACAGACAAAAGTCGGGCCTTCATAGAATAGGGAGGAAATTCAAGAATCCATTTTGGAACAAGTATATAGCATCGTAAGTCTGGGGAATACACTCACCTAGGGATATCAACAAATCCCTCAACACGTGGAAGAAGTAGCCAACATACATGCCATAGCTTATGATCTGAAAAGGAAGCCTATCATCTAGAGAACCGCCAAGAAGAGGAGGATCACTTTAGATCGCTCCATCCTCATCACTACGGAGGAACATCTGATCAACACAGAGCATGCTAATATGTTTGAACTCATCGACGTAGGGATGGCAATCACATATCCCACCCTGGACATAGCTAAAAGAGATGAAGAAGAGCTAGTCATTGCCCTGAAGGAATTAGAACATTTTTTCGACTTGGAGAAATACTATCAGGACACCACACAGGTCGTGGTGTTCCTAACGAGCGAATTCAAGGACGCCTACAACAAATTCATAGACGAGTGGCACCTATTCACTGCAAATATAGTCAACCTCTAGGAAGACACCCTCTTGGCACTTGTGAGGTGCAAAGATATGGAGCGGTGGTACGAGAAAGCACAACAAATTGTGGATAGAATCAAATACATCATTGCAGTCCAACAGGGCCTATATACAAAAGAACACGACATTTGGGTGTTAAAAGAAATCAACCTCGATCGCATAAATAAATCAGTCAAGTATTGGGCAAAAATGGCTCGGGAACCTCATCGAGAGATCCAAGAGAAATGGGCCAAGTGCGAGAAACACTGGATCAATATTAATCGGGTGTTGAAAGACATTGGACTCCCCGAGTTTGGCACACCTGATGACTTTGTCGACTTGCGCAATATAGTCAAGTCACACACTGAGAAAGACTCATCCTAGGCCGAAGAAATAGCAAAGGTGACAGCCACTGCGTCGGGTCAGTTGGGACATTTTATGGAGCACCCGATCAAAGATTGGGTTGTGCTGCAACAGTTAAGTGCCAATATAGTCAAGTATTAGGCACATGTGGTAGAGATAAGAAAGATTCACTTGGCCCTGATGGAACAACATAAATTTCCATATGCCAATACCTGCGAAGATATGTTCATCCAATGGTCGGAGCATGAAAAGAGTCGCCCTCTTAAGTGATATCTTGAGAGGACTCATAGAACAACTCATAAGAGAGAACGCCATGTGGCGAATTTTGTTTTTCTTATCTGCACTTTAGTTGTTATTTTTAGTTAATTTTATGTTATAAATAAGGGCATCGATCGAGTAGTTAAAGGTCGATGGTTGTTGCAAGAAACTCTCATTTTTCTGGTTTTGTTAAGAACTATTTCGGAGTTTCCTTTAATTGAGAAGTCATTTTGGACCAGAGACAAGTTTATGTTTTCATAAAATGCGTGTATGATTGGATGTGGAGAAGAACTATTTCCTATCTCGTCTCATGAATGGATGCAGTAACGAGTAAGAGCTATTAAATCTATTGATAATTTATCTGATCCAATGTGTTTTACAGTTCTTTCTTTAATGATGAAAACAAATCTTTGTGTTATTATGTGATTGATGATTAGGTTTGGGTGAACTATTTTACTTGCCATCATTTATCACATACATGTTTTCTTATGATAATTTGTATCTCAGTTAGCAATTGGAATACTCACATGGTTAACATATTAGTATTAGCCCTGTGGTAGATGGTCATTGCATGAATACTAGAGTAAAGGGTTATCCCAATCTCGGTCTCTTCTCCAGTGGTTTATTTTGTTCCCACTTTGCCACCTAGTTGGTTTATATTGGCTTTATCTCATATCATTCCTACCTAAGAGAAAACACAAAAAGAGAACGTCTGAACCGAAGGAGAAAGCCTTCACAGGAAAATGTAAAGCCCATCGATTATTTCAGTCGGATCGCAAGATCTGGAGAACCATTCCACAATTAAATGCTACAGAGTCTAATTGGGCCTCGATGGCGGGTTTGGTTCTTACTATTGAGTTAAATGGATTTAGTACCCATCAACAAAAATGGCACTAGAAGGAGGGCTTGAAGAATGAATGGTTGAATACATATTTTGCATAATATCCCAGATAGCATGTAGATTCAAAACAGCCTGCATGCATGGCTAGTCATTCCCAAGACAGCCCACACACACTGAGTACTCATGAAATGAGTAAATCACAATAGTACGAGGAAGAAAAATTGTTCCCTGATATACCTTATGCTCTTCCTCACGAGGAATTGAATCAATTTAGAATAATCACAAGAGCATACGTCCGACAGATCGATGCGCTGCCCTTAGCCCTGTTACTTCCTCGAAGACAAAAAATAAGCAGAATAGTGGTCGATACCCACGATCAGGTTTTTGTGAACACAGTAGAAGACCTAATATATTTCTCCCTCACTGAAATCAAACATCCTCTTAATCTAATCCCCAAAACATCGGTCGGTAACTTCTCTGAGCCTGACGAATTCTCGGAAGAAGAAGGGTTTAACTCATGATCTGAAGACATGGAAGATAACCATGACCATGATGAAGAAAGGGGAAACCCACCTCAAAATAATCAACCTTGGTTGTCCAGAGATGCTCTGGCCATCCTTGGATGATTATATAACCTTCCCCGACACCCAGAGAAATTACTCCCTAATTTCAACCCTAAAACTTCAGGATTGCCTGAAGACCACATCAAGAAATTCATACTAGCCATCAAAATTATGAACTTCCAACATGAAGACATAGTATGCAGGTTATTCCCCTACACTTTAGAGAATTCAACTTCCACGTGGTATTTTAACTTACCTGTAGGATCCATAACAAGTTGGATGAAGTTTCAAAAGGACTTCTTCGATAAATTTGCAAAAGAAACCACTATTGGAGCTCAGATGGCCAAGTTGTTCGCCGCCTCCATGAATTTGAAGGAAAGGGTCAAAGACTTTAATAAAATATTTACCACCATATTGAACAAATTCCAGCCTGAAGCTAAACCTACTGAGGAGTTGCAAATCGAAGTATATGCTAATGCTCTCCCAACTTCTGTTTCCATGTTTGTGAAGAGGGTTTCCAAACTAACCCTAGCTGAGAATTTTGAAGAAGCCAAAACGATAGAGTTCTAAATGAAAGGATGTAAATAAGGCCATGTCTCTTTACTTAAGAAAGAAGTTCAACCTCCTCCTGGGAGAGGGCTATTTCTTAATAGACCCCCAGGAAAACAAACAGAACAAGCTCCCGAAAAGGGAAGTGGAGAAATAGAAGACCTACAACGCATGGTCAAAAAAATATCAAACGAAATCATAGACATGAAGAGAAGTGCAAGGGAGGGAAACCAAGGCCAGAGGCCCTATAAGCCTTTCTTTAAAAGAAACCCACCATTCAAAGAAATTGAACCTCCCCCAACCAACCTAAAAATCGATCTGGGAAATGTAGCATCTAAATCTTTATGCACGTATCACCAAGATAACCACTCCAAAAGAGACTGCCCTCAATGGGTGCATGCCATGAATTTGATGGCCAACTAGTTTCTAGATTAAGTCTCCCTAACCGAACAATCAAGAAGCTCCAGTATGAACATTGTCGATCAAGAAGAAATTTCTCCCCCAGAAGAAAAAACCATGTTGATATGGGATCCCGACCTGGCTATGCCTTATGATGACCTGTTTGAGGTTCAAGAACCACCTACAGAAGTTTTGGCTGTGCAAACACAAATTAGGGGTCAGCTTGTCGCTTGTCTCAAACGACCTTGCTAATACCCAAACTTTGGTAGGAAGATCAACTCCTGATCACCCTAAAGCACCTTTTTCTCCCCGAAGAAACCCTATAAATATCCATACACGAGAATCGCCCAAGCTGGATTACAACATATTAGAATATTTGAAGAAGTTGAAGGCTAATATATTAGTTATGGACATATGTATAATCCCTCAGCAAAAGGACTTCATGTTACAAGCTTTGAAATCAGTAGAAAATCATACAACAAACCCTAACCAAGAGGGGAGTCTAACCCCCACATACCCAAGGAATAAACCAACTGTGAATGCCTCCTCCGAAGATAAGAAGGGAAAACCTTGTGTCCCACCTTTCCTTTTAACATTCAAAGTCTTTAACAAAAACCTCCATAATTGTTTGGTCGATTCAAGAGCATCCTCTAATGTTATGCCACTATCTATTTGTAAAAAAATAAACGCAGTCCCTCTCAACAGTGATAAACATGTAATTCAACTAGACAGAACCTAGGTGAAGGTCATGGGAGAACTCAAAGATGTAATGATTAGAATAGCAACATATCCTAAATTAGTGCAAGTGATTGACATCATTGTAGTAGATATCCCATAAGTGTATGGGTTATTATTAAGCCGAGATTGGTCTGAAAATTTAAACGGATACTTTAGTACAGACTAGGTGCACCTTTGGCTACCATTAAAGGGACACAAAAATATGATCAGAATTGATAGGGAAAGATATCTGAAACATATTATCACTGACATAGAAACCCTAAATGAGCCCTCATCGGAATATCTCCATGTGCTAGGCAATTATTCCTGTGATTCCTACTTTGGGAACTTTTCCCCTCTCTCATCTGATGTCCCTCTTACTCAAAACTCCAAAATTGTTTTTCGAGAGGAATTGCCAACGGCGGCGGAGGAAACTCTCTTCTGCCAAGAAACTACATTAGAAATCACGGAACTAACAAGAGGAAAAGAAGAAAGTAACAAGAAAGAGGAAGTTGACACCTTTTTAACACAAATTTGGACCCTATATTTTGATGGATCTAAATCACAAGAGGGTTCAAGAGCAGGGTCTATCCTCATCAATCCAAAAGGCAAAAGACATTTTATGTCCTGTAGTCTAGAATTTGAATGCACAAATAACATTTTCGAGTATGAATCTCTAGTACAATGGTTAAAGAAATCCATAGACTTGAATGTCCAAGAATTGAATGTTTTCAAAGACTCTGAAATCATTTTCAGACAGATAAGGAATACTATACATTGCAGCTCTCCACACCTAAAGAATTACCAACATAAAGTGCACAGGCTAATAGAAAATTTCAAAGATTTCAACCTCACAACAATCCCCGGAGCAAAGACAATTCTTGTTGACTCTCTAGCCACCGCTTCTTCAAGGCTATCACCTCTAGAAGAATATGAAGCCTCTCGGTTCGATGTAGAATTGCTATATAAACCCTCGGTGCCCAACAATATTTCTAATTGGAAAGCTTTTGAAGGAGACGAACAGAATATAAACTTTCTGACCAATCAAGACAATTTTAAAGACTTGGCCATTAACGATGAAGTATTTCAGGAGCAATCGATGGAAACTAACCCTCATACAAATCAATCAACGGACAAATCAAAGTCTCACACGATACCAAAAGGAATAGCTAAGTTAGAAAACCTTTTTAACCTAAAAGAAATATTTAAAGGGTCAAAAAACGCGAAGACCGGTAGTTCATGTCCCATGCATGAAACTATAAACCTCGGAACCTTGGAAAACTGAAAAAATGTAAACCTCGACAAGACCATATCTAAAGAAGAAAGGAATGCCTATCTCAAACTCTTCAAGAAATATCAAGATGTCTTTGTGTGGTCCTACTGAGATCTAAAAACTTATGATACCCGTATCATTCAACACATTATTCCGTTAAACCTGAAGTGAAACCCTTCCAACAGAAGCTCTGAAAGTACCACCCATCCTTGGAGCCTCTCATGTGTCACGATTTAAATAAATTGTTGGATGCAAAGATTATCTTCCAGGTTAGACACTCTGCGTGGGTAGTGAATTTGGTTCTTGTAACGAAAAAGTCCGAGGAAATCCGCTTATGTGTAGATTTTAGAAACCTCAACAGAGCTTCGGAAAATGACAACTACCCAGTCCTGCCAATGGAGAAACTCCTGCAGACTGTATCTGGCTCTGATATTTTCTCTTTACTGGATGGTTTCTCAGGTTATAATCAGGTTCTAGTTTCAGAGGAACACCATTTAAAAACTACCTTTCGAACCAAGTGGGGAACTTTTGCTTATAAATGCATGCCCTTTGGGTTAATCAATGCAGGAGAAACCTTCCAGAGGGCCATGGACGTAGAATTTTGGGGGCTGATCAAAAAGTGTGTAGTATTTTACTTGGACGACGTGACTGTGTATTCAAAAAACAGACAATATCACATCCAACACTTAACCCAGATTTTCAAAAGATGCAGAAAATACGGCATATCCTTAAACCGTAAGAAGACTATTTTCGGTGTTGAAGAAGGAAATTTGTTAGGCCACGATATATATCAAGATGATATCCACATAGACCCAGAAATAATTAATGCCATAGCTGAGCTTCCATTACCTCACAACAAGAAGGCTATGTAGTCGGTCTTCAGGGGAAAAAAAAATGTGAGGAAATTCGCCCCCGATTTTGTGGAAAATATCAAACCCCTACAAAATATGATTCATAAGGATGTTGAGTTTAAATGGGACAATGAACGAAAGAAAGCTTTCAACAATATTAAAATTGCAATCTCCCAAGCCCAGTGTTGCGAAGTCCTAATTTCAACAAATATTTATTCTTGTATACTTGTTGAAGAGGGAACTAGATGGTAGTAGTCCAAGAATTTGATCTAGATATAAAACCTGTTAAATTCGTTAAAGGACAAGGGTTATGAAAACTGGCAGTCGAAGCTCAAGACCAAGTAAATGAAGACCCCGTATGGGAGAATGAAATGGAATTATGGTGTGGTGAAGCTTCATATATTTCCCCTGGACAAGAGTCTTGGTATGAAAAATTGACTTATCTCCTGCATCATGGGACTTGCCCATAAAATTTCAACCCTAGGGAAAGGAGAGCTCTCAAGTTAAAATCCTCACAATATTGCCTCATAAATTCAGTATTATTCAAGGTTAATTATGATGGGGTACTTTTAAGATGTCTCGAATGTGAATATGCAGACAAAGTTCTGAAGGAGCTCCATGATGGCCCTACCGGCGGATGTTTTGCAGGAAACACCACCGCTCATAAGATACTAAGAGTTGGTTATTATTGGCCCACCTTGTTCAAAGACGCTCACACATATGCTCGAAACTATAAAACTCGTCAAATAAGCGATGGGAGGGAGAAGAGAGAAGTTGTCGCACTCCAACCGGTGGTCATTTCTAAGCCTTTTGAGCAATGGGGGTTAGATATGATAGGAGAGATCACACCAAGCTCTTCAAAAAAGAATAAGTACATACTTACTGCCACCGATTACTTCACAGATTGGGTAGAGGCCATCCCTCTGACTCATGTAAACGAGAAGGTGGTAATCCAATTCATAGAACAACAACTAATCACAAGGTTTGATGTCCCTTATGTTCTTGTGTTTGATAATGAAGCTTATTTTTTGTCCACCTTATTAATAGAGTTTTCCCTAGAGAAAGGAATCATAATTAGATACTCTGCAAATTATTATTCACATGGAAATGGAGTAGCAAAATAAACTAATAAGAGCCTAATGAGGATATTGAAGAAAACGGTTGCAGACAACCAAAGGAATTGGCATAATCTACTCCATAACACTTTATGGGAAGATAGAGTTACACCAAAGGAATCTATAGGGAATTCCGCATACTTTCTAGTATA
>ML859279.1:21614-34077 GCA_009831015.1 Picea engelmannii | reverse complement strand
AATTTCCTAAAAGTTTGTAAACTGTTATTAAATTAGCTTTAATTCTAGTAAGTTTTTACTAAATGTATTTATCCTTTAAATAGGGGAGCCTAATTGAATGACTGATAAGAGTTTTAATTCCTTAAAGAACGGAATTTAATTTATCCCTTAGAGAGGGGAAGGTAATTACCTCGACCTCTTTTATAACTTAGGCAACTTGTACTAATCACCTTCAGACTTTTAGATCTATCGTTGTAATGAATAGCTAAGGTAAGGTTCTTGAACCTGAGGGTAAACTAGTTCTTGTTATTAATTATTCTTGACCCTTTTCTTCTTTCATTTAAATTGTAATTATTTCATTTTAACCTTTATCATTCTATTCTGATATGTGTCGAATGGATAATGTACTTGAGCCATCATAGCGTAGACCTTTATTGTTCAGATGGAGGAAGCATATGATCATTATAAAAACTTGTTTAGACCTCTTCATTTGTTAGGAATGGTTAAGTTTTTAATAGATTTTTATTAGAGCAAYKRGGTACCTWTGTTAATAATAATAAAATAKTATTATTATTATTATTATTGTGGTAGGAATGGTTAAGTTTTTAATGGATTTTTATTAGAGCAATGAGGTACCTTTATTAATAATAACAAATTATTATTATTATTATTATTGTGGGATAAGGAATTGTGTAAATATTGTTAAGAGATGCCTAGTCTATCCTGGAGATATTGTTGTGTACACATATGTAATTACTAGATATTGATGTTAAACTCAAACACCTAAACACCTAATAATATGGTAGGGAATTTTGATTTAGGTAGTGCTCTCTTGACACTGTAATTTCAAAATTGCGCTTATGTTGTTTTTACAGCTAAATTTAAACTGCACCTTATTGATAAATCGTTTTTAGACATGTTATGATGGGCATGTAACCGATGTTTATGTTGGAGATGAAAGTACTTCTTAAGATCTTCTTAATTATTTCCATCACGTTGGTTAATGCTAGTGTTGATTTTATAGCTATTAAATCAAATGAGTTTAGAATATTGTGCTAATTATGGATTATAATTGTGGCGTTGTTGCGTAAATTGTTGGTTCATAATTATCGATCTTTGATTTATAAATTCAGATAATTGCATTAAGGTTAATGTGGATCTTTAATGATTTCATTAAACGATCTTAGAATATTGAGCTAATTTTGACCTAGGATTGTAGACTAATGTTAATCACTACATTAAATGATAATTTGTAGCTATACGATATTTTTACGATTATAACTAATGATTAATTATATTGTTAAATGTTAAATCTAGTCAAGGTTCGAACTTGAACAATAAGATCCTTCAATGTTGAATTAGAGGGTACCTTGATGACAAATTATGATCTATAGTTGCGCGATGGAATGGCCTTAAGACTAATGTGGATTGTAGCCCTTTGTGTAATCAATGTTGTATTGGGTCGTAGACTTTTGTGTGCTTGGTTTGTTGTGTCGGGCGGGACGTAGACACCTCCATGTTCCTCAGAACAGTCGCCAGCCCTGAGACCTTCAATGGCTAAAATTGATGGAAACCTGGGCTTGAGCGTTGCTTATGTGTCTTGGAGGTCCTAACCATTGGAGGGTACGATGGATGGGTAGTCAGTCTTTTTATTGTCGGTTGAATGTTGTTCTTTACTGGCAGTTGTTGATGTGCGTCTTCGACCTTTATGTTGATATCACAGTTGCTTGCATCATGATTGTCGTCAGGTGGCAGCGCAGAGTATAATGTCTTGTTACCCTTGTACACACGCACACACACAAAAAAAAAATCACTTGATATAAGAGGTTGTCGACGTAATGAGGAGGTTTGTTACATATGGCATCAGAGCGGGTTCGACCTGCGACTTGGAATCGCTACGGATTTCGTTGACATGATTTGATTATACTGTTGCTAATCGAGTTGATTGTGTGCGTGCGGGTAATCATTGTTGGAGGACGTCACGGAGGCAGATGACAGGGTGGTAGGGGAGAAGGTGCGATGCCTCCAGTAGAATCCACACCTGAGGGTTCTAACCCCCAAGGAGATGAGAAGGCTCTTGGACAGGAGAAAATAGCAGTTGGCGACATAGTCGAGATGATGAGATCCTTTCAGCACATGTCTGAGGCACTGATCAACCATTTGGAGAGATTTGAGGCTAGAGCGTTGGCACCCGCTGAGGTTTCGCCGCACGCATCAGTCGTTACTAGTAGCATTCACCGTGAACTCGAGAAGGTCAAATTTCCCGAGTTCTTTGGTGCCCCGGATGGCACAGCCGCCGAGGCATGGTTTGAGAACATGGCGATGTGCTTCACACTTCGTGATTATACCTCCAACATGAAGGTATGCATGGTGGTCTTTCAATTGAAGGGGAGTGCTCTTCTATGGTGGAAGATGCTCCTACCACAACTAAACATGGTCGTCAAAGACGTGTCATGGGAACTGTTTGGGGAGTGGTTTCAAGAGAGGTACCTTTCAGAGGAATTCATTGAGCGTCGGCTCAATGAGTTCAACGCCTTACGATAGGAAGGTCGTACGGTGCCCGAGTACGAGGCCCGTTTTATGGAACTGCTTCGGTACGCTCTGCACCTTAACACTGAAAAACTTAAGGTCAACAGGTTCGTGTTCGGCCTTAATGGTCACCTGCGTGCAAATGTTGGGATTTTGATGCCCCAAACCTTGCACGATGTCGTCCAGAAGGCCCTCATAGTAGAGGAGGAGCTTATGAGTGGGGGTCAGACCAGGACTCCAACGAGACCAGCATGGCAAGTTTCATCTGGAACACAGCAACACCAGACACCAGCGAGACATACGCCGGGATATCGTGGCTTACAGAGGGGATCCACTTTCACCACACCCCGGCGACCACCACATCAACAACGGACACCTTATAGGGGACAATAGCATCAACAACAACATCGCCCGCAGTAGTAGCAGTTTAGGCCTGTTTAGCAGAACAGACCAGGGTTCCAGGCCGGTGGGCTGTCATCTTCTACTTCGGGTACCAGGACTACTGGGCCGAAGAAGGGGTGTTGGATGTGTGGGGAGCCACACTACCAGTGGGACTGTCCTATGGAGAGGACCAGAGCGTCCGGATCAGTCGAACCCACTACCATGGGAGATATGGGCAAGGCCCATCGAATTCATGCAGTGATGAATAATTGCCAGGTAGAGCACCAGTCGACTGTGCTCGAGATGACAGGCACTGTCGCTGACCAGACCCTTAGTATTTTGATAGATCTTGCAGCTATCGAGAGTTTCATTTCTGGTGTAGCATTAAAAAGGATTAAGGTAAAGGCAGTCGAACAGGACAAGTTTAGCTTCGTAGAGATGGTTTCGGGAGCCAAACAAAAGGTTGGAGGAAAGGTTACAGGTTGTGCCCTTAAACTGGGAGAGTTTGTCACAAGGGCCAACCTATATGTCACGATCTTAGGATCTTATGATGTCGTGATTGGTATGGATTGGTTGGAGTCGCATGAGGTGATACTCAACTGTAAGACAAAATGGTTGATCTTGGTTGATGACGAGGGACAAAGACGTGTGATTGTAGGACAGAACCAAGGAGTTTCCCTGAGGTTCATCTCTTCCTTACAGTTACGGAAGAGTACGCGCAAGGGGTGCAAGCTTTATGTGATTTTTGCGCTAAACAAGAAGGGAGTAGCAGAAGGTCTCGAACACCTTTCAGTGGTGAAGGAGTTTGCAGATGTATTTCTAGAGGAGTTACCTGGGATGCTGCCGAAAATGGAATTGGAGTTTACCATAGACCTAAAACTGGGGACTGAACCAATAGCAAGAACGCCTTATCGGATGTCGACCCCGGAGTTACAAGAGTTGAAAATGCAACTGAAGGAGTTGTTGGACCTGGGACTGATACATCCTAGTGTGTCACCATGGGGTGCACCGGTTATTTTCATACGAAAGAAGGACGGATTGTGGAGGCTTTGCATTGACTACTGTCAACTGAACAAGGCCACGATCAAGAATTAGTATCCCTTGCCGAGACTTAATGATCTGTTCGATCAAATGAAGGGTGCAATGATGTTCTCCAAGATCAATTTGCGATCAGGGTATCACCAGTTACGGATCAAGGAGGATGATGTCCCTAAGACCGCTTTTAGAACGAGGTTTGGACATTACGAGTTTACTATTTTACCATTTGGACTGACAAACTCCCCAGGAGTGTTTATGATTTTGATGAAAGAGGTGTTCCACGAGTACTTGGACAAGTTTGTCCAAGTGTTCATTGACGATATTTTGATATACTCTCGTACGACAGAGGAGCATGACGAGCACTCACACTTGGTATTACAGTGTCTACGAGAGCACAAACTGTATGGGAAATTGTCCAAATGCTCTTTTTATCAATCGAGGATTCACTACTTAGGGCATGTTATCTCCGACGAAGGTATCGTCGTGGATCCAGCCAAGGTAAAGGCTATTATGGAATGGCCTGCACCGACGAATGTCACAGAAGTGCATAGCTTTATGGGTTTAGCAGGATACTATCGACGGTTTGTCGAGAGATTTTCGAAGATAACAAATCCGATCACAGAATTGCAGAAAAAAAACAATAAGTTTGTTTGGACCGAGAAATGCGTGGAAGCATTTCGGAGGCTTAAAGAGTTGTTGACAAAAACGTCGATACTAAAGGTCCCTGACATGGACATGGACTTCTTGGTTTGCACTGATGCATCCAAGGAAGGTTTAGGCGGAGTCTTGATGCAAGATGGACAAGTGATTGCTTACATTTCGAGGAAACTGAGAAGGCATGAGGAGAACTACGTGACGCACGATTTCGAGTTATTAGCCATCATATATGCCTTGAAGGTTTGGAGACACTACCTTGTTCGATGAAAATTTGAACTAAAGACCGATCGTTGTGGACTACAACACATTTTTACGCAAAGAGACCTGAACGCACGAAAACGGCGTTGGTCGGAATTGCTTAGCGAGTACGACTTTGAGATTACTTACATAAAGGGAATAGTGAACCGAGTGGCGGATGCTTTGAGTCAGAGACCACACATCTTCTTGGTGTTTCCTCTTCAAATGAATCTATGTGAGAATATTCTCACTTTATAGTGTGACGATGACTGGTAGAAAGAGGTCGAGGGTTTTACCGGACAAAACACAATGATGGTACCACAATATGAGGGATTTTCATTTGATAGAGATGGTTTATTGAGCTTTAAAAGTCGAATTTACGTACCACCAAAGAACAAGTTGAGGATGTTGATCCTGAGCGAGGCGCATAGAGCAATTTACATGGCTCACCTGGGGGTCATGAAGATGAGGGAAGACCTTAAACCCTTATTCTTCTGGAACGGAATGAAGGCCGACATAGTCAACTATGTGGCCAGATGTCTAGAGTGTCAGTAGGTAAACGCTGAACATAGACACCTAGTAGAATTAATTCAACCACATGCCATTCCAGAATCAAAATGGGAGGTTATTTCAATGGATTTTATTATTGGATTGCCACTGACGACAAGGAAACATGACTCGATTTTTGTAGTAGTAAACACTCTGACAAAGACTGCTCACTTTATTTCTATGCGTACGACGTATCAGGCACCTGACATAGCTAGAGTTTTCATCAGTGAGATTGTGAGGCTGCATGGCATGCCTAAGAGGATTATATCCGATCGAGGATCAGTGTTTACTGGACAATTTTGGACAAGTTTCCAAGAGGCCTTGGGAACCCAACTTAACTTTAGTACTACATATCACCCAGAGACTGATGGACAGACCAAGCGAATGAACCAAACCTTGGAGTACATGTTGTGCATGTACGTGATGGACCAACAAAATTTTTGGGAGGAATTCTTGCCACTGGTGGAGTTCGCTTACAACAACAGCTACCAGAGCACCATTAAAATGGCACCTTTCGAGTTTCTTTACAAGTGATCATGTCGGACACCCTTGAGTTGGGATCGACTTGAGGATAGGGTCCTAGTGGGACCAGAAGCGATCCAAGAAATGCAAGAGAAAATGAAAACCATAAGACAAAGGATTAAAGAAGCGCAAGATCGACAAAAGAGTTATGCCAATACACACCGAGTCGACCGTAGTTACAAGGTCGGTGATCAAGTCTTCTTGCAGGTTAAACTCTCTCCTAAACTCGGTGATCAAGTTTGGAAAGGGTCATTGGTGAATTCGTCCTGTGTGTTCTTCACTTGTTTTTGGCAAGGTATCTCCGCCCTTCATCCATACTTACAGTCCCGTTTCATTAGCTCATCCCCTTTTCTGCGTTGGGTTGGCATTCACTGTACGTTTTTATCATTGCAGTATTCCTGTAGATGGCGTGATTTGTTATATATTTATCTGTGGATGGTGTGATTTGTTATATATCATTGCAGTATTGTTGTGGATGGCGTGATCTGTTATATATTTATCTGTGGATGGCGTGATCTGTTATATATCTGTGGATGGCGTTTTTATCGTTGCATTATTCCCGTCACCTGCATTTATCTATGATGTTAGCGACAACATGCCGCGTTCTCGCAGAAACGGTGGTGTAAACTTGATGGGCTACCCTTGCCTTATGATTGCTGGACGCGATGTCACGCTGGAGGTGTTAAAGTGGACAATGCCTGTGGCAGTCGCAGTGATTTGCTTTTATTTCCTAGCCTTAACCCATTTTTCTCTCTCGCACCTTTTTCCCTCACGCCCAGCTTAAACGGTAACACTCAGCATTATTCCCGACAAAATTTCTTGGGTTGACAGTCTTGTGTAGTATTCTCTGACAGGTTAGAGGAAGAGTAAACCTATATTCCTTTTTTCAGATTGTTTTCTTTTGCTATTTTCGTAATGCTTAATGTCTGTCAGGTGTACATGCACCGATTCTTCATAGTTTGGAAGCCCTTTATTGTAATGCTCTTGGGTTAAGTCCACGACCCTCATAGTTAGTTATGCCTCAAAATAGTGAAACGTGGTAGATTCTAATTAACCAATTTCCTAAAAGTTTGTAAAATCTTATTAAATTAGCTTTAATTCTAGTAAGTTTTTACTAAATGTATTTATCCTTTAAATAGGGGAGCCTAATTGAATGACTGATAAGAGTTTTAATTCCTTAAAGAATGGAATTTAATTTAGCCCTTAGAGAGGGGAAGGTAATTACCTCAACCTCTTTTATAACTTAGGCAACTTGTACTAATCACCTTCAGATTTTTAGATCTATCGTTGCAATGAATAGCCAAGGTAAGGTTCTTGAACCTGAGGGTAAACTAGTTCTTGTTATTAATTGTTCTTATTAATTGTTCAGATGGAGGAAGCATCTGATCATTATAAAAACTTGTTTAGACCTCTTCATTTGTTAGGAATGGTTAAGTTTTTAATAGATTTTTATTAGAGCAACGGGGCCACTTTGTTAATAATAATAAATTATTATTATTATTATTGTGGTAGGAATGGTTAAGTTTTTAATGGATTTTTATTAGAGCAATGAGGCACCTTTATTAATAATAACAAATTATTATTATTATTATTGTGGGATAAGGAATTGTGTAAATATTGTTAAGAGATGCCTACTCTATCCTGGAGATATTGTTGTGTACACATATGTAATTACTGGATATTGATGTTAAACTCGAACACCTAAACACCTAATAATATGGTAGGGCATTTTGATTTAGGTAGTGCTCTGTTGACACTGTAATTTCAAAATTGCGCTTATGTTGTTTTTAAAGCTAAATTTAAACTGCACCTTATTGATAAATCGCTTTTAGACATGTTATGATGGGCATGTAACCGATGTTTATGTTGGAGATAAAAGTACTTCTTAAGATCTTCGTAATTATTTCCATCATGTTGGTTAATGCTAGTGTTGATTTTATAGCTATTGCGTCAAATGAGTTTAGAGTATTGTGCTAATTATGGATTATAATTGTGGCGTTGTTGCGTAAATTGTTGGTTCATAATTATCGATCTTTGATTTATAAATTCATATTATTGCATTAAGGTTACTGTGGATCTTTAATGATTTCATTAAACGATCTTAGAATATTGAGCTAATTTTGACCTAGGATTGTAGACTAATGTTAGTCACTACATTAAATGATAATTTGTAGCTATACGGTATTTTTACGATTATAACTAACGATTAATTATATTGTTAAATGTGAAATCCAGTCAAGGTTCGAACTTGAACAATAAGATCCTTCAATGTTGAATTAGAGGGTACCTTGATGACAAATTATGATCTATAGTTGCACGATCGAATGGCCTTAAGACTAATGTGGATTGTAGACCTTTTTTTAATCAATGTTGTATTGGGTCGTAGAATTTTGTGTGCTTGGTATGTTGTGTCGGGCGGGACGTAGACACCTCCATGTTCCTCAGAACAATCGCCAGCCCTGAGACCTTAAATGGTTAAAATCGATGGAAACCTGGGCTTGAGCGTTGCTTATGTGTCTTGGAGGTCCTAACCATTAGAGGGTACGACAGATGGGTAGTCAGTCTTTTTATTGTCGGTTGAATGTTGTTCTTTACTGGCAGTTGTTGATGTGTGTCTTAGACCTTTATGTTGATATCACAGTTGCTTGCGTCATGATTGTCGTCAGGTGGCAGCGCAGAGTATAATGTCTTATTACCCTTGTACACACGCACACACACAAAAAAAAAATTCACTTGTTATAAGAGGTTGTTGGCGTAACGAGGAGGTTTGTTACATATGGTATCAGAGCGGGTTCGACCCGCAACTTGGGATCGCTACGGATTTCGTTGACATGATTTGATTATACTGTTGCTAATCGAGTTGATTGTGTGCGTGCAGGTAATCATTCTTAGAGGACGTCGCGGAGGCAGATGATGGGGTGGTAGGGGAGGAGGTGCGACACCTCTAGTAGCATCCACACCTGAGGGGTCTAACCCCCAGGGAGATGAACAGGCTCTTGGACAGGAGCAAATAGCAGTTGGCGACATAGTCGGGATGATGAGATCCTTTCAGTGCATGTTCGAGGCACTGATCAACCATTTGGAGAGAGATGAGGCCAGAGCGTTGGCGCCCGCTGAGGTTTCACCGCACGCATCGGTCATTACTAGTAGCATTCACCGTGAACTCGAGAAGGTCAAATTTCCTGAGTGCTTTGGTGCCCCGGATGACACAGCCGCCGAGGCATGGTTTGAGAACATGGCGATGTGCTTCACACTTCGTGATTATACCTCCAACATGAAGGTATGCATGGAGGTCTTTCAACTGAAGGGGAGCGCTCTTCTATGGTGGAAGATGCTCCTACCACAACTGAACATGGCCGTCAAAGACGTGTCATGGGAATTGTTCGGGGAACGGTTCCAAGAGAGGTACCTTTCAGAGGAATTCATTGAGCGTCAGCTGAATGAGTTCAACGCCTTACGACAGGAAGGTCGTACGATGCCCGAGTACGAGGCCCGTTTTATGGAACTGCTTCGGTACGCTCCACACCTTAACACTGAAAAACTTAGGGTCAACAGGTTCTTGTTCAGCCTTAATGGTGACCTGCATGCAAAGGTTGGGATTTTGATGCCCCAAACCTTGCACGATGTCATCCAGAAGGCCCTCATAGCAGAGGAGGAGCTTATCATTGGGGGTCAAACCTGGACTCCAGCGAGACCAGCATGGCAGGTTTCATCTGGAACACAGTAACACTAGACACCAGCGAGACATACGTTGGGATATCGTGGCTTACAGAGGGGATCCACTTTCACCACACCCCAGCGACCACCGCATCAACAACGGACACCTTATAGGGGACAACAGCATCAACAATAGTGTCGCCCGCAGTAGCAGCAGTTTAATCCTGTTCAGCAGTTTAGGCCTGTTCAGCAGAACAGACCGGTTATTTTCATACGAAAGAAGGACGGATCATGGAGGCTTTGCATTGAATACCGTCAACTGAACAAGGCCACGATCAAGAATCAGTATCCCTTGTCGAGACTTAATGAACTATTCGATCAAATGAAGGGTGAAACGATGTTCTCCAAGATCAATTTTCCATCAGAGTATCACCAGTTACGGATCAAGGAGGATGATGTCCCTAAGACCGCTTTTAAAACGAGGTTTGGACATTACAAGTTTACTATTTTACCATTTGGACTGACAAACTCCCCAGAAGTATTTATGATTTTGATGAAAGAGGTGTTCCACGAGTACTTGGACAAGTTTGTCCAAGTGTTCATTGACGATATTTTGATTTACTCTCGTACGACAGAGGAGCATGACGAGCACTCGCGCTTGGTACTACAGTGTCTGCGAGAGCACAAATTGTATGGGAAATTGTCCAAATGCTCTTTTTATCAATCGAGGATTCACTACTTAGGGAATGTTATCTCCGACGAAGGTATGGTCGTGGATCCAGCCAAGGTCAAGGCTATTATGGAATGGCCTGCACCGACGAATGTCACAGAAGTTCATAGCTTTATGGGTTTAGCAGGATACTATCGACATTTTGTCGAGGGATTTTCGAAGATAGCAAATCCGATCACGAAATTGCAGAAAAAAAACAAGAAGTTTGTTTGGACCAAGAAATGCGAAGAAGCATTTCGGAGGCTTAAAGAGTTGTTGACAACAACGCCGATACTAAAGGTCCCTGACATGGGCGTGGATTTCTTGGTATGCACTGATGCATCCAAGGAAGGTTTAGGCGGAGTCTTGATGCAAGACGGACAAGTGATTGCTTACATTTCGAGGAAACTCAGAAGGCATGAGGAGAACTTCGCGATGCACGATTTGGAGTTATTAGCCATCATATATGCCTTGAAGGTTTGGAGACACTACCTTTTTGGATGAAAATTTGAACTAAAGACCGATCATTGTGGACTACAACACATTTTTACGCAAAGAGACCTGAACGCATGAAAACGGCGTTGGTCAGAATTTCTTAGGGAGTACGACTTTGAGATTACTTACATAAAGGGAATAGTGAACCGAGTGGCGGATGATTTGAGTCGGAGACCACACATCTTCTTGGTGTTGCCTCTTCAAATGAATCTACATGAGAATATTCTCACTTTACAGTGTGACGATGACTGGTAGAAAGAGGTCGAGGGTTTTACCGGACAAAACACAATGATGGTACCACAATATGAGGGATTTTCATTTGATAGCGATGGTTTATTGAGCTTTAAAAGTCGAATTTACGTACCACCAAAGAACGAGTTGAGGATGTTGATCCTGAGCGAGGCACATAGAGCAGTTTACATGGCTCACCTGGGGGTCACGAAGATGAGGGAAGACCTTAAACCCTTATTCTTCTGGAAGGGAATGAAGGCCGACATAGTCAACTATGTGGTTAGATGTCTAGATTGTCAATAGGTAAACGCTGAACATAGACACCTAGTAGGATTAATTCAACCACATGCCATTCCAGAATCAAAATGGGAGGTTATTTCGATGGATTTTATTGTTTGATTGCCACTAACGGAAAGGAGACATGACTCAATTTTTGTAGTAGTAAACACTCTGACAAAGAGTGCTCACTTTATTCCTATGCGTACGACGTATCAGGAACCTGACATAGCTAGAGTTTTCATCAGTGAGATTGTGAGGCTGCATGGCGTGCCTAAGAGGATTATATCCGGTCAAGGATCAGTGTTTACTGTACGATTTTGGACAAGTTTCCAAGAGGCCTTGGGAACCCAACTTAAATTTAGTACTGCATATCACCCAGAGACTCATGGACAGACCAAGCGAACGAACCAAACCTTGGAGGACATGTTGCACATGTACGTGATGGACCAACAAAATTGTTGGGAGGAATTCTTGCCACTAGTGGAGTTCGCTTACAAAAAAAGTTACCAGAGCACCATTAAAATGGCGCCTTTCGAGTTTCTTTAAATGCGACCATTTTGGATGCCCTTGAGTTGGGATCGGCTTGAGAATAGGGTCCTAGTGGGACCATAAGCGATCCAAGAAATGGAAGAAAAAATGCAAAATATAAGACAAAGGATTAAAGAAGTGCAAGATCGACAGAAGAGTTATGACAATACGCACTGAGTCGACCGTAATTACAAGGTCGGTGATCGGGTCTTCTTGCAGGTTAAACTCTCTCCTAAACTCGGTGATCAAGTTTGGAAAGGGAGATAAACTCTCTCCTAGGTTCGTGGGACCTTTCAAGATTGTGGAGAGAAAGGGGCCCGTGGCCTATCGACTAGCCTTTCCTGATTCTTTGAGGTGTATGCACGATGTTTTTCATGTATCTGTTTTGAGACATTATATTAGTGATCATACACATGTGATTGACATGAGTTCCTTGCAGGTATCTGATGAGGGAGCACTCACAACTGAGCCGATCCACATCTTAGATCACTGCGTTCGACAGTTACGACATCGAACGGTAGATTAGGTTAAGGTTTAATGGGACAATTATAGTCCGCACCCTATGAACTTGGAGGACGCATATGATATGCACCAATAGTTTCCATTTTTGTTTGATAGATAGACATATGATACTATGATACACTTATTTTTGAATTTATACTATGAAACTTC
>WSFP011405391.1:0-25623 GCA_009831015.1 Picea engelmannii | reverse complement strand
TGATATATTTCTGTTATATTATTGGATATACGCAATATCTCTGTGCATTTCTTTATTATATCTCCGCTCTCATTTCGTGCTGAAAATAATCCGGATCAACGATTTCAGAATAACCTCTATAGATAATAGGGAATTGTCTAGTTATATTGCTAAGGGTTAGATCAAAATAGAAACACGTGGAGTGAAACACAACTCATCCTTAGGGTGAAAAGTAGAAGAGTAGAGATCTTTTTGCCCTGGTGATGAGTGAAGTGTTTCACTGAAATATGTTGGCCCTCTTATCACAGGATTTGTACTTGTGCAAAGCCCTCTAGAAGATCCCAATCTCGTGTAACAGTTGGAAGAATCTACCACTGTCACATAAGTAGAGACTTCCCTTGTTTTAGTGATGGAAAGAGGTCCACCACAAGGGAGGCTTCCCTGGTGACCTCAAGGGATCAAATAGCAAGATTAACCGAGCCTACAGCCCCCATTCTTGGTCACTTGATGGTTAGATCTAGGTCTAGGAGAGAGAAGGAAGATAATGAGGTAATTGTTCTACCTGTACGAGACAATAAACAATTTGCAGCATAAAATAGACTATTACCAAGCTATAAAGTGTAATAATGACCTCTTAGACACTAGATAATCAGTAAATGTTACGGCTGTTGCAAATTACAGCAGCAAACTAGTTGTATAACAACAATTAATATAGTGCACCAGCAGCAAATAAGAGTACTCAGAATTATAGCAATTCACTATGAAAATTAAGCCCTTCAACAAGTATAACATTATCCAATTGCTAGAAGAGTTTTCTGAGTAGTTTAAGCCACTTGTTAAGGTGTGTATGCAGCAAATTAAAGCAATTTTCAGTGGCTGTAGCGAACTTTTGTAACAGCAGCATTAAGTAATGATTGTTTGTTAGAGTTAGGGTTAGGAAAGTTAGTTGAATGTTTGAGATAGAAAATATTAATTTTAAAAGCTACTTGCATCACAAGAATAACTCTAGATTAGTGCCGTTGTCCTCTAGGGCTCATGGAGTCATAGATGCATTACCTTGAAGATTGAGCTAGATGAAATAAGAAGGATTAGGGCTAAACCCTAAGGTGCAAACTCTCTTGGGTATTAGGTTCTAGATTTTGAAGGAAAAGGTTTCTAGGGTGCAAACACACTTGGGCCCTCGTTGTTGTTTTTCCCTTTTTCTTACTCCACTTAGGTCAAGGATCAAAGCCCAGGGTTATAACCCTAAAGTGCAAGTACTTTTGGGCCTTAGGATTTTAACCCTAGCAAAGAATGCTTCACCAACTTGGACAATAAAGACTTTATGAAGGAGAGAAGCACTTATGTATCCTTGCTAGGGTTTCAACAAGACAAAAAAACTTGCAACAAGATAGAAATTGACACCTTTAACATTAGCAAGAGACAAAAATTGTAGTAAATTATTTACTTCTTTCAAGTAGCTAGATCATTTAAACCCTAGTTGCAGAAAATAACCATCCAATAGAGCAAAGCATCCACAAAAATCCTTCTCCAAGAGTAGCACATGAGAGAAAAGAGCTAGAGAGAAAAATATCGAACTTTTCTAGAGGTTCTCCTGCCACAAATGGTGAGGAAGTGATGATGAAAAATGATCCAAGCGCTAGCCTCCTTTATATGAGGTAAACCCTAGCGCATTTGTCCACATAATAAAGTAAAATGATAACAATCCATGATCCAAGTGAGGCCGACCCCTCAAATAACCTCTACAAATGATAAAACATGAAAATAAGCCATCATAAGGCCACACGTGTTGTGACGTCAAGCCTCCCATGGGTGAAGGAGGGCCTCCCAAGGCCACGTGTCATCATCTCAAGGTATAATCATGGCAAAAGGTGCAACTCCTTGTCCATGGCCATGCTACATCATCAATGGTACCCCAAGTATCAAACCCCATCATCAAATGAAGGCCAACGTCAAGGGTGTAGGGAACTATGTCCAAGGTGGAGAAGGTTGTATTTCGTCTTTGCAGGGTATCCAACTGTCCATTGGTGCAACGTCCTCAATCCAATGAGTAATAAGCCCTGGGATACACTGCCCAACATGTGGGCTTTCAATTCATTTGTGTGCCATCATGACCAAATACGTCAAAACCAAACCCATTTGTCCATCATCCAAGGTACTAAAAATGTGAGAGCCTGTGTCTGTAAGTGCCAAGTCATTGGGTGGCTCACCGCTCTACATCATAAGTGCCAAAATCCTGCAATAAGGGCACAAGTTACAACGTCTCGGGTGAAAGCCTGGGATGTCCCTCAAGGAACCATGTCAGGGCCATCCAAATCAAAACATAATATAAAATCAGGTAAACCAATGTTCATAAGAGATATTAGTCCTGAAGTCATGTACAGTAAGTTTTTACTTAAGATATAAGTCATATGAATAATTCACCTCAGTATCCCCTTCAAGTATCATACTTACTCAGGACTTTATGTGAATTGGCAAGTTTGAATATGGGAGGGCTTTCATTAAACCCTATTAGGTGTGCCAACCAAGACAGTAAAAGAAAAGACCTAGGTAGGGGGATAGGTCCTTGTTGATTTTTAGTGTACCTCGGGAAGTGGTTCCCTTGTGGTTTGGAGCCTCTAACCACAAGAGGGAGATGTTGGTACTCTTGTACTTTATGTCTAATT
The DNA here is from genome assembly GCA_009831015.1 of Picea engelmannii. Taxonomy (NCBI): domain Eukaryota; kingdom Viridiplantae; phylum Streptophyta; class Pinopsida; order Pinales; family Pinaceae; genus Picea; species Picea engelmannii. Next base: position 22,978 of record WSFP011405391.1, on the reverse strand, counting down.
TCACTTTGACTTAGGAGATTTAAGTCAAAAGTGAAATTTGGTCATTTTAGCCTAAAGTGACTTTTAATTCACTTTGTGGGTGAATTGAGGGACATAAATTAAACTAAGGGAACTTAACCCAAAGTGGGTTTTGAGTTGAGATTATTGTGGGATGATCTCAACCATTGATTAGGACTGGCTTGGGATGATCCTAGCCATTCACTTTTAGGTTTCCTTATGATTTGCTCAAGGAGGGCACAAGAGGCCTAAGGAGGCTCATTCTATCTTTTGTTCACTTGGAGAGGAAGAGGAGAGCAATGGAGATGGGAATGGAAGCAATGGATGAGGGTTTCAAGGGCGCCTCCTTCCATGGAGGGCTCTAGGAGGCTTTGGCTTCCATTATTTTGTGGTGTTGATGCTTGCTTGGAGGAGGGCGCACATCTAGTAGGGAGGTCTTGCGCTTGTCAGATTGCTTTGAGGAGTGTTTTGTTGGAGAGGTAGCACACAAGGTCAGATTTGTGTGCAAGGGTTTCTTCTACAAGGCAACAAGGAGCAAGGGCACAAGGTTTCAGTGAGATTGAGAAACAAAGGAGAAGGGCGCACCATGCTTGGACGCATTCACCTTCTTGGACTTGTATAGCAGCTTGAGAGGGGTTGTCATTGTATCAGGTTCATTTGTTTCATGTACTTGTTGTATCTCACATTCTTTACATCACATATATAGACTTATATTCCAAACTGGTTTTCCCAGGGGGGTTTTATCCAGGGTTGTGTTGACCAAAAAATTTTGTGTCCTATTTTCATGTATGCTAGAGTTTAGAACAACATTATTTTAGTTGTAAAGATCTAGAGGTGTGTTATATATTTGAGGTATGCATGTGCTAACCTATGGGCTACTAAAACTACATGCCAGAGCACCTTAAAGCTTATGTAACCATAACTAAAACAACAGAAAAGTTTTTGAACAGTTTGCTGTTATAAAACAACAACAAAGAAGTGTTTGACAGTTGAAACTTAGAGCCAACTTGAGGTCAAAGACAGACCTAGTTGGCAGCTTGTTAGGACCTCAGATTTCTTCATGGTATCAGAGCCTTGTTGGCGAAGTTTTGCTGATTTCTAGAGCATCTTTTGGGCAGTTTTGTGACAGCTTGTTGGCAGATTTTGGACAGCTTGTTGGTAGAGTTAATGGACAACTTGTGAGCAGATTTGTTGGACAATTGGATGACTGTTTTGTGGACACATTTGGACAACCTTATTTCCGCTTGTGTGTCAAGTGGCGAGGTTGAGTTCTTTTGCAGTTTTCGCATCAGTGTGAGTTTTAGTGGACATCCATGTCAGTGTCCCAGATGCAGACAGAGGATAGGCTAGACGGAGCTAGCAACTGGTCCCCTTGGAAGACCAGGATCACTTTCGTCTTGGAGGACCTTGAACTATGGGATACAGTTTAAGCTCCCGTGGTGATTCCTCCTTCACCTGCTCCATCACCATTGTTGGATGCAGATTTAAGGAAGAATAACATCAAGGCGAAGAGGACTATTTGTGAAGCGGTGAGGGACCACATCATTCCTCATTTGACTGGTAAAGACTTTGCATTTGAAATGTGGGCATCCTTGTGCAAGCTTTACCAAAGTCCCAACCAGAACCGGAAGATGGTTCTGCAGGAGAAGCTCATGAGCATTCAGATGCTCGATTTCGAGATAGTCACATCATACTTAGGCAGATTCACTCAGATCAAAGACGAGTTAGCAGCGGTTAGAGAGATTGTGGATCCAGACTTTTTGGTGAGGACAACTTTGAACAACTTTTCCAAACCTTGGGGTTCATTTGTATGAGGCATCATTGCCCGGGAGGTCATGCCTACTTGGGAGAGACTTTGGGACGATTTTGTACAGGAGGAGTTGAGGTGCAACTCTAGGTCTTCAGAACAACAACATACGCCTGAGGGGGATGAGGATCTTGCTCTTTGGACAAAGGGCAAGAAGATCAGAGAGGGTGCGAGACAGGGTCCCAAGGGAGGGACCCAACCACTAGAGAGTGGTAGTGGGCAGAAGAAGGACATAAGCAAAGTGGGATGCTTTGCTTGTGGTGAGATCGGGCACTATGTTGGACAGTGTCCCAAGAGGAAGAAGAAGAGGCAGTAGGGTGGTATGGCAGCGACAACTGAGGAGGAGTTCAATGCACAGTTTGCGAGGGAGTGTGCATTCGTCAGTTATTTGTCTATTGATACACCATCCAGTGGCAGGTGGGGAGACAGAGTTGAGGAGGACCTATTGACTCAGAGTGTTGATTCAGAGGGAGCTCAGACTTAGTTTTTTAGGACACCATCTTTAGGGGTGACTGGTCCACCCGGGACAGTTTCAGTTTTAGATTTGCCGAGACAGAGGGTTGGTGCAGGGGCTTCAGAGCATCAAAGATTGACAAGGAGGAGCAACAGGGCACCACAGAGGCTTGAGCCTCACTTGGCCATGGAGATGAGCAAATCAGCTTCAGGATCCACTTCAGGTGGAAGTCACTTGGTGAGAGGCCAAGTTGAGGATCTTGGCAAGATGCCAAGATCCAGATACTCTTGGTGAGATGCCAAGAGTAGTGACTGTTGGCGATATGCCAGGAGGTAGAAATTCTTGGTGAGAGACCAAGGTTGAGGATCTTGGTGAGATGCCAAGACCTAGAGACTCTTGGTGAAATACCAAGAGATGTGACTCATATTGCATGCCATGAGTATAAGACCTTGGTGAGAGACCAAGGAGAGGATCTTGGTGAGATGCCAAGTCCTAGAGACCTTTCGTGAGATGCTGAGGGAGAGATCTTTGGTGAGATGCCAAGATCTAGGTGATCTCAAGTAGGTGGAGATGGACTTCCATCCAGAGATCAGGCAGGTCGGCAGATAAGTGTCAGGACAGGTTGAGCAGATCAGTGTCAGGAGGAGTAGATCAGAGATAGAGGCCACTTTGATGAGAGGATACAACCATACTCACCTAGGCCTTGCCAGGAGGCAAGGAAGTCCACAACTGGGACGAGATTGATTGTTGAGAAACACTTTCCTTGGTAAGAGGGAGTGTTGAGTTTTAGTGTACCTTGGGAAGTGGTTCCCTTGTGGTTTGGAGCCTCTAACCACCAGAGGGAGATGCTGGTACTCTTTTACTTTGTACTTTATGTCTAATTTCACTTTGACTTAGGAGATTTAAGTCAAAAGTGAAATTTGGTCATTTTAGCCTAAAGTGACTATTAATTCACTTTGTGGGTGAATTGAGGGACATATAATAAACTAAGGGAACTTAACCCAAAGTGGGTTTTGAGTTGAGATTATTGTGGGATGATCTCAACCATTGATTAGGAATGGCTTGGGATGATCCTAGCCATTCACTTTTAGGTTTCCTTATGATTTGCTCAAGGAGGGCACAAGAGGCCTAAGGAGGCTCATTCTATCTTTTGTTCACTTGGAGAGGAAGAGGAGAGAAATGGAGATGGGAATGGAAGCAATGGATGAGGGTTTCAAGGGCGCCTCCTTCCATGGAGGGCTCTAGGAGGCTTTGGCTTCCATTATTTTGTGGTGTTGATGCTTGCTTGGAGGAGTGCGCACATCTAGCAGGGAGGTATTGCACTTGTCAGATTGCTTTGAGGAGTTTTTTGTTGGAGAGGTAGCACACAAGGTCAGATTTGTGTGCAAGGGTTTCTTCTACAAGGCAACAAGGAGCAAGGGGGCAAGGTTTCAGTGAGATTGAGCAACAAAGGAGAAGGGCACACCATGCTTGGGCGCATTCACCTTCTTGGACTTGTATAACAGGTTAAGAGCGGCTGCCATTGTATCAAGTTCATTTGTTTCATGTACTTGTTGTATCTCACATTCTTTACATCACATATATAGGCTTATATTCCAAACTGGTTTTCCCGGGGGGGGGTTATCCAGGGTCGTGTTGACCAAAAAACTGTGTCCTATTTTCATGTATGCCAGAGTTTAGAACATCACTACTTTAGTTGTAAAGATCTAGAGGTGTGTTATATATTTGAGGTATGCATGTGATAACCTATGGGCTACTAAAACTACATGCTAGAGCACCTTAAAGCCTATGTAACCATAACTAAAACAACAGAAAAGTTCCTGAATAGTTTGCTGTTATAAAACAACCACAAAGAAGTGTTTGATAGTTGAAACTTAGAGCCAACTTGAGGTCAAAGATATACCTAGTTGGCAGCCTGTTAGGACCTCATATTTCTTCAGTCCCGAGGGAAACAATGAAAGAAAAGAACCCTTCAAGAGTAAGTGTGATAATGGTACGTGTTGGGCTTACTTCATGGCTTATGGTGTCATTAAATCCATTTCTATGAGTGCCTCTACAGAGGGAGCGCTTGCTGCTTGAGGTACCCTTTCCTCGGTACTTTTTGCATTCCGAACCCCTTAATTGCCTTTTGATACCCATTCATTATTTTTCAAGTCCCCTTTACAGGTTTCAAGCTTTATTCTTTCAATTTTTTACTGGGCTAAAGTCCTGTTATAGATGTGCATTTAGTGCATCCAGACAAGGGGTGATTACCATTAGAGGGGGTAGAGCTCAAGCTGGCGTTTTGCTTTTATAGGTGGCCTTTATCATTTTTATATATATCAGCTGCATCAACCTATGGGCCTTCAACCCCTTCTTCTCATGAGAGAATGGACCATGACCCATTACCGAAGTTTAGTACACTGTGACAGGCTCTAGGATGGAAGGTGTTAAGTATGGCGAGGAACAAAACATTACCCTTGCGAGGGACCCTCAATAGTACCCCTTTTCCTTGGGCGGTGACAACATAGGACTAGAGAACAAAAACTGACCACCAAGGTGAAACAAAGTAGAAAACATAACTACTTGAGCCAATGATCCATTATTCGACTTCAACCAATGATTCTCATCCACATGTCTAGTATAGTAAGCACAACACCTCGCATGAAAGAAGGACCAACATACCTCATGGTGACATTGGCTTACCATCTCCCATATTGAGTTGATTGGATGTGATGAACTTGGCTGATCTATAGTTGTGCAAGGCAATCTGAGGGGTCTGCTAGTTCTTGCATGAAGCATAGGATTCTTTGTGAGTTGGAAAAGTTTGTGATTAGTGCAAAAGAGAGGTGCGACTTGAGTTTCTTATAGGTGTTAAAAATTGACTATATGGTTAAAGAAATGAAATGGAGAGGAACCATGCACTAATCAAATAAACAACAAAATATGGAGTGGAATGTTTTTAGAAATAACACAAGAACACTTATGGTAAATTGACACAAGATATTTCATGGGAAACCCTCATGGGGAAGAAAACCCACTGTGAAAGTGCTCTCCTTGTATTATTTAATGCCATATAGTACTTGCAATCCTTCACCAAGGATGCTTGATAGATTTCTATCAAGCAAAGGTATCAGAACTAGAACTAGATTGGAACTGGTTTGCCCCAAAACGATGAAGACTAAAACTAGAGTTGAGGAGGAAACCTTGAGTTGAGGAGCCATTGTTGGAGGACGAATATCTTTCTTAGAGGTGCACTTGACATGTGGACACCTAGACTTGGAGTGCACACCACCTTGGGGATACAAATCCTATTGTGCCGTGTGGCATTCATGCTTCATATTGCACCCTACGCGAGGCTTAGTGGTCAACTTAACCAAGGGTTGCTTGTGGATTTAGTACATGTTTTATTGTTGGTCTCCTTCACCTTAGTCTATATCAAGGGAAGAGAGTGTCTTTGTTTACAACTTGTATTGTGACATAGAGATATGGTATTTGGAGTGATGCTAGCTATTGGAGGATCTTGGAAGAACAATTATTTACTCTTGTAATAGGGATAATACTTGTGAGAGGCATGTGCTAGGCTTCCTTGGTTTGTGTGATGGAAGTGAAACGTGTGAGATGCAAATGTGGATCTAAGGGCTGGACATGATGCTAGCTTGATGTTGAACTCTTGGAGAGACTAGTATAGTTTGGTGGATTGCCTTGCTATTCCTTGTTGTTTCTGGTTAGGGTTTGCAATAATTTTCGATGCCTTAGCTATGGTTTGGGAAGCTTTGGATAAGTCCTTGTATGGGATAAAGCTGGATTTGATGGACCAGCTTTGTCAAAGTTGAGGTATTGTATTTTATTGTCATATTCCGATAATGAGTTGTACCGTTGCTATCCTAAATTCTCTTATTGCAGACCTGATTTTCAGATCTGGTTTTGAGCAAGTTTCATGGTTGTTTGATATGCTGATTTATTGGGACAGCAAGGCTACAATGTTGAGTGATTTGGCATGCCTTAGATGAAATGCTAGATCTGAAATGTGCTGTTATATCTCGACTTTTAATGAATGTAATTTTCAGATCTTCATACTTGATAGATATTTGTATACTACTGGTGGATATTTGTGAATATTTCAGTTTAGCCCCAAGGTTGAAAGTTTCATGTAATAAATGCGACCTCATTGAAGTGAGGTGGAAATTTCAGATTGGTGATATTTTTAGAATTTATATATTGTATCGGAGCTTGTTATGCTGAAATTGCTTTCTTTTGAAAGAGGAAGGTGGATATTTTAGCAAGTATGAAACTCTAGCTCCATGAGTTGAAGCCAATCCATGCTTGGGAGAAGCACTTATACCCTTAAAGAATTTGTTGGGTTGATGCCCTAGTTACTCTAATAATTGGAGTTGCGATTTCACTATGGATAGGTGACTGATCTACTTGATTTTTTGGCTCATTTGTTATTTGAAGTGTGATTCAGGATTTGTCGGGATGACTACTCTTGGACTTAGAGAATGTGATATGTTAGAAGGTGCTTCCAATTTTACACCTTGGAAGTTTAGATTGTAGATGTTGTTGAAGGAGGTTGAGCTTTGGGTGTTTGTTGAGAACAAGGTTATTGTTTCTACTGATCTTGCTTCGTTGGTCAATTGCAAGAAGAAATAGGCCAAAGCAAAGTGAATCATTCTTGATTTCGTGAAGGACTATTTGATCGTTCACATTGCAAAGAAGAAGATGGCTAAGGAGATGTATGATTTTTTGATGGTTTTGTACCAAAGTGTGAAGGTTTCTTGCAAGATGGACTTGAGAAATAAGCTCTTTGCCATCTGCATGAGTGACATAGATTTTGTGGCTAGTTACTTCATGAAGACCATAGAGTTGAGAGATTATTTCGTTGCCATAGGGGTGAAGGTTAAAGATGAGGAGATGGTGTCCATTGCTTTGAATGGGTTTTTTCCATCTTGGAAATCCTTTGCCTAGGGTATTTGTGTTTGTGAGAATATTCCCTCATTTGGAAAGTTTTGGGATGACTTTGTGTAGGAAGATACAAGGTTAGAATCTAGTTCAACCAAGGAAGGTGAAACATAATACATTGGCTTCATTGAGAGGATGAGGAAGAGAGGCAAGAAAGGACTTCTTGAGAAGAGTAAGGAACAAGAGTGATTTTCTTGTAACATGGTAAGAAGGATTTCAGTCATGTGACTCGTTTTGGGTGCCACGAGGGAGTGTCTAGAGAAGAAGAAAGGGAAGGACAAGTAGTGGCAGGAGAAATTGGCAATGAGTGCAGAGACTATAGTTGGAGTGGAGGAGTTAGCATCCAAACTTGAGATTGCCTTCTCTATGGTTTCTTGTCTTTCAATCAAAACCATTTTTGGTGTTGGGTGGTATGTGGACAATGGTGCATTGGGACATATGACTCATGATAGGAAGATCTCTGACATGATTCAAGAGCAAAAGGGAAGAATGTGGGTGGAATTGGTGATGATGCCACTTTTCTTGTGAAGGATTGGGTTCGATCTCTTTTCAAATGGCTTCAAGTGATGTTCTTAAGTTGAATGATGTTATGTTTGTTCTTGGTTTGTCAAAGAAGCTTCCTTTAGTTTTTTGCATGACATATCTACATTGTGTGGTCGCATTTGATGCTTAGAAGCTCATCTTAGAGATCAAACCCATATTATGGCCAAAGGAGTTCAAGTATGTGGTCTTTATAGTCTGCAAGCATATCTAGATTTGGGCGAAGAGAGTTGAGGGAAAGATGCCACCTTACCCTCTAGTTCAGCTTGCTGGAAGTTAAGATGGCTTACTCAATTTACAAGATGCATCAGAGCATGTAGGAGTGCCTAAGACTTTAGTTAGGGCAATATTTCTCGTAAGAGATTTGCTAACCATGTTGCATTGACTTCTTCCATTAGTGAGTCTTCTAGTTTTGCAGAATAAGCGTGGAGTGATGCTATGATGGAGGAGAGTGATGTTTGGGAGACAGTTTTAGCACCTTTGGTGGGATCAATGATTGATTCTAATTCTGCAACAAACTTGAATTTACAGGTTGTAGGTACAATTGAGGTTTAGAGGGAGAAGACTGGTGTTGGAGTAAACACTTTCATCGCAAAGAGGGTGTTAGCTTTCAGTTGTTACACAAGTGCTTAATGTGATGTGGAGGGTTTGTGGTCCCTTAGCCCCTTTGTTGTATTTTGGTTGACTTACATTTGATGAGCTCAATGGGTGTATGCTTACCTTAGGATTAATGCTAGGGAGATGCACTTCATGATGTGGTAGTTGGCACACATGTGGTGGTTTGGCATCTTTTATAATGGTGCACTTGTTAAGGAGGATGGGCGCTTGGGACATGTAGAGTGACCACCTTGGAAGAGGGCATTATGCACTTTGTAACAACCCAAATTGGTGTCATAAGCAATTGTACTTGAAATTTTCTGATCAACATCAAGTATTCACAACTATGAGTTTAACAAGAACCCTATATAAGAGCCAAGCCACTAATTCATAAAGAGTAAAACACATAGTTAAGCTAAATAAGCAGGATAGATCTTGAAACACACTGATATTGAAATATAAAATACATGTACCCTTTAGCTAGTTGTAATCAGAGTGTTAAGTTGCCAATGCTCTAGATCCCTCAAATCGATCCTTTAATCAGCATGGGTGGGGGAGGAAATTGCATCTGAGGGTCGATTTTCCACCCAACCAATGCAACCACCTTCCTAGGTGTTTCCCCCCGAGTAGGGTTCAAGCTCAATGAGGTAAGGAAATTACAAAGTCAACTCTTAAGAATTCAACCCAATGTACTCAAGAATAAATCAAACATGCTTACAAAAATTCAGCCTAGATGTGGCGGAGAGGCTCTTGGACTTGCAACACCTCCAAATCCCGTGGATTATAGGATGCAACTTTCGTTCGTATAGGCATGAAACTTTCGTCCGTACATGGTCTAGTTAATAACATCCACTTAGTAGTTAATGCACATCAAGAGATTTTTCACCCTTGCCATCTTAGGTACACATATACATCACATAAGATAAAGAGTCGATTGCAAACAACCGAAGCCAAAATCTCACATTGTAACCACGATATACTAGGGGGTGTTGCAATCCCCCCCCCACAATAGGACTACGATCTCAGAGCCAATTCAATATTAAAGAAAAAATCTTTTCAATTCCAGATTTCCAATGCATGCATCATTTTGTTCAATTGCATCATTATATTATCAACATCCACATTATTATATTATCATCAAACAATATTGTTAGATTGTTATTCTCATCATTAATCAAAATAGCCAATATCCTTAGTGTTGCAAGCATCATGAAATCATCAATGCTTTGTCAAGGTCATCATCAATGTCACTCAATTATTATCGACACCTTGTCATTGTGAATATCATTAATCCAAGGATTTGATCATTGTTATTAGTATTGAGATCATCATCAAATCAAAGGTCATTAAATCATTAAAGATTTTTCTTCTTCATCATCTCAATATTCTTAGACATCATTACTCAGGGATCAACATTATTGATGCCATAATTCAAATGCCAAATCGATGTGTTAGTACCACCGAATCTTCACCAATCAAGAAAAATATCATTATTGAATCAAACCGTCGATCCACTATTCTCATCAAGAGTGTCGACAACATCAAATCATCAGGAACATTAATAACATCAAATCACAATCATCAAATCATCAATATCATTGACATCTTCTAATTATTAATATCATCAAGGTTTTAAATAAGCAATATTGAGAGTGCCATTATCATCAATTCCTTTAAGAGGATCAATAGCATTAATATCATCATGAACATATGGCTAGGAGGGTAAAGATCAAATGACATCCTCATCAATATCAACATTGAGTAAATCATCTAGTACAATTATCATCATCCTCGAACCAAACCACTTACGCCATTAACATCACCAAACAATCATTGAGTCATACCATCAAAATCATGGATACCACCAACTTCGTTAATGTCATCCAATGAAATCCTCCTCAACCATGAATATCAAAATCATCAATATCTCTTAGCATCACTATCTAAGCTAACTTTACCATTGGCATATATAAATTGGGAAGATAAAAAGATTCCACAATTCTATTTACTCGATCTAAATCCATGAGCACATCACGTGGCTCAAATTCCCAATTATAGGAGCTCTTTAAAACATGGCTAGCCTACTTATCATTGCAATACTATGTGACTATGCTAAAAAGCATCCATCTCGCTGATTCTACACTATAATGTTACATTGAAGTATAAAAGGACGTCATAAATTTAGTCCTAATCCACTATATGAACATTACATTAAAATGCCAAAAAATATATAATCAACATGCATATAATAATATTTATAATGATAATAACTTAAATTTCATTAAGTTCTTACAAAGACAATAACGATAACACGAGAAGTCTAAACAAAAAAACAATGCACCCAAAGAAAAAAGCTTTACATGACTATTGATGCTTCTAAAACTTACATGAGTTAATCTACCTATTCAATTTACCATGTCATGGAAAGTTGAAACCATATGTAATCCAATTATATTGATCTTACCGAGGAAGGAAAGCACGTCACAATTCGTTCAGTCCAAATTTTATTTGAATTACTCCAACATAGCACTAACCGTTTTCTAATGTCATTACTCATTACTATACACATTACATATCTCCATACAGATATCCTTGCTATATATATATATATATATATATATATATATATATTCACATGACATATCAAATATAACAAATTTATATACATCTCACACATAAACACATCCTATGACAATATCGAAGACTTATAGCTATTCTTATAATAACATGTATACTACATATAATTATTGTGTAATCATTATAATGATAATATATATCATATATATACAATAATTATAACGCACAACGATATACATTATAAGATGATTATAACTATTACATGATAATCATATCCCAACATATAGTTATCTCTAACAACATAATTATAATGATGATGATTAACGTCCACTAAGACCGACTTGGTCTATCAAACCTTAAGAGGGCAGGGGATTACTTGCAATTCTTTAGAATTTTGTTTCTGTGCTCGAAAAACATTAAGAGAAGCTTTCTAAGATCGCCATAGTTTTGTTGAGTTAAAAGGTTAGGGAGGTTTGTAGTGTGGCAAATATTTTGAAATTGAGATAGAATCTGGGTATAGGCTGGAGTCTGGACAATCTAAGAGAAAGTGCTTTTCATCTTCAACCTTCTTAGTGTCACAAAGGTGACACACTCTTTCGTCCCAGGGTGTTTTAGGGATTGACCAATGCCCAATTTTGTTGAATTTTTCTAATTTTCAGATCTGATAATTATTGCCTTATGATTTAAGTGCTACTGTTATCATAGAATAATTACACATTGAAAATCTGAACAAGACTTAGCGAACTTGATGAGAGGTTGTTGTAAGTAAATATTGTATGAGTTGATATATTACAATTGAGGTTCCCGATATTTATACTTGGGCAGAGTGCCCTTTTATTAATGGACATGTCTTTTCCATTATTGTCTTTTCATTAATTAATTAATTATTAATTATTGATTATTTATATATTATATTTATGTTGATGATTATTTCCTCACATGCATGTCTAATTAATATAGATCACTCCACCTTGGAGCAGGCATTGCGAGAACACCTCGAGTCTATCCACTCCTCGTCAAGAGAAAGAGTATGCCTGGGCCATTCACCACTGACAAAGCTTTGTGAGTGAATGAGTCATTTCCCTTGGTCAAATCAACATGACCAATCTGGGAGAATGTCTGCCTGATGCTGCTAACTAGAAACATCAACACTCCCTCCCAGCGAATGAGACATTCTGCATCACGCCAAGCTTGTCTCTGAAGTATACAAACTTTGTCTTAGATGGAGGCTTGGTGAGAATGTCTGCAATTTGCTCATCTTGGGATATGTACTGGAGCTTTACTGCTCCCTTCTGTACCATGTCTCGGATGAAGTGATATTTGATCTCAATGTGCTTCGACTTGTCATGAAATATTGGATTTTCCGAAAGCTTGACAAGCTTTGATTATCACCGTGCATTAAGGTCGTCTCTAGCTCTTGATCAAATAGTCCTGCAAATTTTTTTCGAAGCCATACTGCTTCGCGACTTGTGACACTGGCTTCTATATACTTCGCTTCTGTTGTACTGAGTGCTACAAAAGTTTGCTTTCTGCTAAACCAGTATATCATAGCTGATCCTAAGCTAAAGTAGCACCCCGAGGTGCTCTTTCTGTCCACCGCACTCCCTGCCCAGTCAAAATCAATATATCCCTGCAACCTCACTTCACCACTCGAGTCATATCTCAGACCATATCCAACTGTACCATGCAGGTACCTCAACACATTCTTTGTTGCAACCCAATGGAAGTGCCTCGATTCAACCATGAATTGGCTCAGGGTGTTCACTGCAAAGCAAATATTTGACTTGGTGTTAACCCAGTACATCAAGGATCCAGTCAACTACCTGTACATAGTGGGATCCACCAGATCTGAATCTGAAGCAGAATCACTCAGCTTGTTCAGATTTGTCATCATAGGTGTAGCCATGGACTTGCAGTCCATCATACCGAATCTACTCAAGATCTCAACTGTGTACTTCCCTTGTCCAAGGAAGATCTTACCTGGTTTTTGCCACACCTCCAATTCCAAGAAATAATGCATCAAGCCAAGATCCTCCATCTCGAACTCAGAGGCCAACTCCCTCTTGCATTGATCGATGAGTCGATCTGCTCCCCTAAGGAACATGTCATCAACATATAACACCAAGATCAAAGGATCACCATCAACAACCTTGTAGTAAAGGTTGGGATTTGCTTCACTCTTGGTTAAGCCCAAGATCATCAAGTGTTCATCAATCTTGGAGTACCATGCTCTGGGTGCCTGCTTGAGTCCGTACAAGGCCTTCTTCAGCATGCAAACATGAGACTCCCTCCCATGTACCTCAAATCCCTGAGGTTGTTTTATGTACACTTCCTCCTCAATCACACTGTTGAAGAATGCAGTGTTCACATCCATCTGGTGTGATCTCCAATCCATGACTGTTGCAATGGCAATAATGGTCCTGATGGAAGTGTACTTGGTGACTGGAGCAAACGTCTCCTCATAGTTCACTCCTTTTTGGGAGAACCCTCTTGCCACGAACCTTGTTTTGTACTTTTCGATGTTGTCGTCTGTTGCATGCTTGATCTTGTATATCCACTTGGAAGTCACCACTGACTTCCCCTCAGGTCTCGACACAATCTCCCACACATCATTCTTCACGATGGAATGATATTCCTCCATCATGGAATCTCTCCAAACTTGTTGGCATGTTGCCTCCTCATAACTGGAAGGTTCGGAATCAATGATGTGACTCATCAATGCCATATAACTTGAGAATTTATGAGGTTGTCTACTTTTCCTGAAAGTACCATGGGGAGCTACATGTCACTTTGCATCCTGCAATGTATCACGAAGCCAGACTGGTATCTTCCTGGTCTTTGGAACAACGACTCTAGGCGTGTCCACTAGTTCAGCTGGCTCTGTTGACTTCTCCTAATAGTTTGAAGGATGATCAACGGGAACAGAGGGACCTGAACCCACATTCGTCGGAGCCTCCTGCTCCTCACTATTGATCTCCATGTGAGACTCTCTGGACCTCCTGAAGGCTGTGACTTCGTCAAAGGTGACATCTCGACTGATCTCTACCTAGCGCTGTCCTGGAATGTAGATTCTATAAGCCTTTGATGTCTCGTTGTATCCAACAAACGTCCCCTTCTTCCCAGAAGGCTCCAACTTCGTCCTTTTCTCCTTGGGCACGTGAATGCAGATTGGACAACCAAAGATCCTCAAATGACTGAACTTTGGTTTCACACTTGTGAAAGCCTCCTCAGGAGTCTTGTCCCCCAAGATCCGGTGAGGACTCCTATTCTGGATGTACATTGCTGTACTGGATGCCTCTCCCCATAAGAACATGGGTAAATCCTAATCATGAATCATGGCTTTGGCAACCTCTACAATGGACATGTTCTTCCTCTTTGCAACCTCGTTCTGTTGTTGGTTGTAAGGAATAGTCAAATCCCTCTTGATCCCTGCCTCCTTGTAGAAATCATTGAAGTCCCTGGAATTGTACTGTCCTCCATTATCTAACCTCAACACCTTGATCTTCTTCCTTGTCAAGTTCTCTACCTGAGCCCTAAACTCTTGGAATCTGTTGAAGACTTCATCCTTGGTCTCCATGAAGAAGGTCCTTGTCTTTCCGGAGAAATCATCAATGAATATCACATAGTATAGGAATAAACCCAAAGATGCAATTATCATACGTCCACAGACATCTGATTGTACTAGATCCAAGATCCCCTTGGACCTGCTGTCACTGCTCGAAAAAGATCCCTTGGCATTCTTGCCAAGTGCACATCCTCTGCAAATGCCATCATGCTCTACCTGAAGCTCTGGAAGTCCTATGACCATCCTCTTCAATGCTGGTAAAGCCCTGTAATGTAAGTGTGCAAATCTCCAATTCCATAGCTCACACAAACTAATGTTGTCATGTACCAATGCCTGGGCTGGTCGTCCCAACAATCTGTATAGACCTCCCTCTTGAACACCAATAACTACCGCAAAGTCTATAGTAACTCTGTTAGTTATCACAGTGCGATTGGTCGCAGCTTGCAGAGAAACAAAGAGTGACCAAAAGAGCTGATTGCACTATGTAGTGCAATCCTTAAGGCGGTTGCACCTTGTAATTAGGCAAATCACGATCAAGGGGAATATAGTCGCTCTGTATGCACATGCCACTCGCGACCACGTCTGTACAATTGCAAAATATAAAAGATCTGAAGTAGACCTATTAGATCTGGCACTAAAAGCTTTTAACTAGCTTCAGAAAAGACTTATACTAGCTCTGGCATTGAAAGCATTTCCCTTTCATTGTTTTTTGCTGCACAGATTAGTCCGTCCAACATATCCATGTATACACATATACAACTGTTGATTTTTCATATGAGATGATATACGACCGATATATTATTACAATGATGAATGTTCCATATATAGAGAACATATGGTGTCCATCCATGAAAGGATGCGTCCCTTGGATAATAAATAACTACTTATTTATTATATATATTTATACCTTGTATTATATATATATATATATATATATATATATCCGAAAGAATGTCTTCTCGATGTTGTCCAAACATCAACAACAACAACATTGTCAGAATAAATCTCATAAGTTGTTAACCATATCACTGATGAGTCAAAGAATCACAACAATATTTAAGCAATGTCTTGGAATCCCAAGGGCTCCTTAAAGACGCCATCACTAAAGTGTTGGGCCAAGGTATTCCAGGTAACCCCATAATATCAAAGCATCATGAATCACATAATATCAAAGCATCATGAATCACCTCAAATAAGGAAAGATAATCAAGCCATATTATCGTCATTGGACTAGGTGTTAAGAGTGAATGCCAACATCCACAAATCATATAACTATCTAGGTCCAATATCCACAAACCATATAACTATCTAGGTCTAGCATCTAGAAGTCATATAACTATTTGGGTCTTGTTGCCGCCTTATACACACTTGGGCTATCGTGGAAGAAATCTTCAATACACTTAGTGTGTCCTTGGGGGCAAGTCTTGAGTCAAGGTGCTGTCACCTGATCCTCGACTGCTCCGTCTAGGCCAACTCCTAGCAAAGCCAAGGGGGGCAGTCCCTAACAAATACACTAAGGATCTTAAGCTACGGTAAGCTAAAAGAACTATTCTAAGAGGTTATTTGCAAATAAAACATAAAGCATTCAACTTGATCATTCATCAGATAAGATATTCCTACAAAGCATTTGTATAATCATAAAGATGCATGCATAATAAAGTAGGATACAATATCTGCAAGATTTATAAAGTTTGTTAGACAATCACATTTGAGAATGAAAATACTGCTCATAATCATAAAGATATAACCATAGAACCAGTGCCTTAAAAGTGTCGTGGACAGTGGTTGAACGCATGTTTTATTAGGGTTTATTGAAAGTAGATTAATGAGAGATTTGTGGCCTCTTTAGAGGTTACCTCTTTGTTTGGAAACTTGCTGAGAACCTACTGAAGCCCCAGGGCTTCACTAGTAAGTTCACTAAGGGTGCCGGATGTCCAACACGGGGAGAACCTAGATCTCAAAGTTCTCATATGACTTCACACACTCCCCTTAGGCGTTTTCTTGCGCATTAAGGTAACTACTATTAAGGTTTCCCTAATTATACTACTCCACAATAACAACTCTGGTTCTGATGAATCCTAGGATTGAGCTAGGCTCACAAGGGTTCAAAGCATACATTGGTAGTTGTGGGGAAGGTTTATTTAAACTTGAAAAGGAAACAAAACTTGAAATTGAAAACTGAAAAAGAATTGTAGAAAACTTTGAAAGTTTTTCTAATTACTAAGAGTAAAAATGAAATCTAAGCTAGCACACATGAAAAATTGAAATTATTTTGTGCTTAAGTGCATGAAGTAGTGAGTGCTTTGTAAGATTGATTTCCCTTAAATTTGTGTGTTTGTAAGCAAAATAAGATGATAAAACTTGCAAGGAAAATAAAAGAGACAAGCACACAACACCACCAATCCCCCTAAAGGGGATGAAGAAATCGAGCACCAAAGGCCCGCTTTTATTAAGCCTATTACAACTTTGAGAGGATGACTCTCTTTTTCTCTTCTTTTTAGCTTTTTACTTTTGGATCCTTATAGAATTGGATCAATGCTAAACTAACTATTACAGAGAGACACCATGAGTCTTGGTCTTCAATGGGTCAATTTCGGAGTGAAAGGTCTTCAATTTGGGTCCCAAAAAGGTCAAAATCTCCTTTGTACTATGACAGACCTGCTAAAAGCCAGCAAAGAAATGTTATTAGTATTGACAGAAAATGATATAAAAATTGCAAAAAAGAAAGAAGAATTTTATCAAGCTTTTTCAATAATTTTTATGCAAAATAAAAGACAAATTTTTTGGCTTTTTTGAGAGTTTAAGGAAGCTAACTAAGTCCTTCTTAGATGCTTTCTGTTTGATGTCCTGAAAACAGAAACTTAAAGCATTCAATTGACTAGATATTAAGAGCAAGCAATCAACAACTTTCTAACTTGAAATTTAACAATGAATATCATAAAATTACTTAATAAAACTAGATCTAGACTTAAATTTAGAAATGAATTTGAAACTAGATCTAGACTTTGCATGCAAACACTAGATAGTAAAATGAAACTTTGAAACTTGATTTAGCTATTCATGCAACCAAAGAAAGAGAGGGGAAGAAAATTTTTGATTTTTTAGAGAGCCTTTTGCTTGAGCTTCATGAACCCTTGGGCTATGGAGTCCTTTTTTGGTGTGAAGAAGAGGGAAGAGTGTCTTCTGAAATGCCTTTAGAGAAAACAAAAGAAGCAACCGAGCTCTTTTAAATCTCCAAAAGTGGGTCTTTCACGCTCCAAATTCCTCGCAAGTACCTGCAAAACAATGGTGTTTCCTACAAGAGAGACTTCATTTCACGTTAGTTTAAACAAAAACCAAGCATGCAATATAAGCATCAAATGCATTAAACAAATAGATAGACTAGCAAGCAAGTAGAACTATCTATTCCAATTTAATAATAATATCCTTATCATTAGCCAATATGCAAATACAATAAAGAAACTTGAAACAATATTACCTCATAAGCTAGCAATCCATTCACACATTTGAGACTACACACCAAATCTTGACCTCCAAAGTCTTTGATTTAATAGCAAAATTTTACAAAATGATTAAGTCACTCAAGCTCCAACTGGTCTCATTGGAGGAGGGTCGAGCTTGATTTATACAATAATTGGTGAAGATCCCAAGGTAAAGGTGCATGGGGGAAGAGGAGATGCGCATGAGCTAAGGGGAGATGAGTGGAGTGGAAGGTAGGAGATGTGGAGTGATGTGGGGGAGTGTAGGAGATGAGTGAGGTGAAGGGTGAGTGAAGTGAGGGTGGTAGGTGAGTGAGGTCAAGTGTTTATCTTTGGGATTAGTGCCCTCAAAGGAGAATGCACCAACTAGGAGAGGAGGTGCGTATGAGCTCATTGGGATCTCCACCCATATACCATGTCAACTAGACCATGCGCCCTCACTAGGAGAAGCCTTTGCCAATTGTACTTGAGACACCAGACAAGGCAAAACATGTTTCCGACATGTTTGTTAACTTTTAGGGATTCCCCTAAATTTTAGGAAAGTTAATTAAAGTCCCCTTTTTGTCTTTTTGAGAGTAAAATATGGCATTTGACATTGATTGATGCCATTTTTTACAACTTTATTGACTTTTACATTAAAAATGTTCGTTTTACGGGAAATTTTTTATTTGACCAAAACATTAAAAAAACCTATGGGGGAGTTAGCGCAATTTCCATATGACTCAATAGACATGACCTAGCATGAACTCATATACATTTAGACCATAGACATTGGTTATACCATGCTAAGGCTTAACCACCAGCACATACTCCAGCTTTGGAGTCAATTTTTAATGAAAAAACTTAGAAATTATTCATCGCCTGATAGGCAATAAATAATTAACAAGTGAAAAAAAACACTCCAGAGTACATGCTCATGCCCAGGTCTTAGGTGGCCAATAGTCTTTTACAACTTTCATGCTCAAGTCATTTATTACAATGCCCCAGAGGGATGTAAATGCGAAAAAAGGTGGTCTGATAGACTTGTTGAATTTGTGAACAGTGAACACTGACTTCTGAGCATCTGTCTACTTAGTCTCTAGCGGCTCATCTTCAAATCTAACTAGTACAACTTGGTGGTGTTGGTCAAAACATTAGTTATTAAAGTCTGATGAATCTAAAACTGTTGAGGTTTGGGTACCTTGGAAAGTGGTCCCCTTGTGTTTGTGAGCCTCTAAACACAAAAGGGGAATACTTTGTACCATGTACTTTATGTCTAATTTCACTTTGACTTATGAGATTTAAGTCAAAAGTGAAATTTGGTCATTTTAGCCTAAAATGACTATTAATTCACTTTGTGGGTGAATTGAGGGGCATAAAGTGAAACTATGGAAACTTAAGTAAAGTGGGTTTTGAGTTGAGATTCTTTTAGGATGATCTCAACCATTGATTAGGGATGAGATGAGATGATCTCATCCACACATAATTTAGGTTTTCTCATGTTTCCTTAAGAGGGGCGCATAGGGCAAAGGGAGGCTCATTCACTCTTATGTTCACTTGAAGAGTTTGAGAGGGAGCATTGAGGAGAGGATGGTGGCATTGAGTGAGGAAAGCCAATTTGCACGGAAACAAGGATTGTTTGACAGTTTATTTTTTTATTACTTGTTTGTTTGCAGGATTACTTCATAAAGTTGCGCATTTGGGTTTGTGTTTATGAGATCAAAGCATGAAGACATAGATCTGAACATATAGCATAAGGAAATGACAAGATACAACAAGAAACACCAATATGGAACCAATAGCTTCAAATCAAACCTTTATTTAGTTATTAGAGAGATCCTGATACAATAGATCTGCAGATCTGGAAGAATACCATAATAACAACCAAGCTGGAATAATAATTGCTACAAAATGTCCAAGACTGAAGATAATAGCCTCCAAAAGAAATACAATGAACTGATGAAAGGCACATGATTGATTTCTTTCCCTCCAAGGGATGCATCCAAACCCCCTAGCTGAGTTGCGCCCTCCTGAATGGCTGAATATACTCAATATTTCGGCCTCCCTCATAGAGACCCCCAAATGCTACTAAAATGGTTGGAATAGTAGATCGGGGCAAGACAAACCCCCTGGTGAAGTCTCAAGCTGAATGGTGAAGATCTGATCCTCCAATGGATGAAACCCCTAACTGAGTTGTGCCCTCCTGGATGGTTGAAGATACTCAATATTTCGTCCTCCCTCCTAGAGACCTCCAAATTCTACCAAAATGGATGGAACAGTAGATCGGGGCAAGACAAACCCCCTGGTGGAGTCTCAAGTTGAATAATGAAGATTTGACCCTCCAAATGGATGAAACCCTTTTCTGTAGTGCGCCCTCCTTCTCTCCAAGTTGTGCCAAGCTTTGATAATTTATATGACAACCAAACCTCCTCCAAAATAAGCTAGAAATGATGCCCTAGGCCATATAGAGAAAACCCAAAAGTCTTTATGGCCAAAATCCTTCTCCTCTTCCTAGATCGAACTCTTCTCCTTCAGATGGTGCGCTCTCTTGCTGGAAACCCCATTAGATTGCGCACTGTCTCTTCCTTTGCTGATAGATGGAACCCGTACTTGTTGTAGAATGGTGTGGGAGGAGTATTGCACCCTTGGGACCTAGCTTGGATCAAGATAGGTGGAATCTTTCACCACCAAATTGATCTCTAGGGTTTGTAATATCAAAACCCTCAAAATTGCTTTGTGCTCAAGAGCCCAAATGCAAAATGTAATAATAATCCAGAATGAGTGAGAGGTGTGCCCTTCCTTTCTTTTATACCCCTGATCTAATTCTTTGTTGAGTTAGTTAACCCTTGAGGTTAACTCCTAGCTTTTCCACACATGTTCTTTTCTTTTCTTCATTTTACCTCTTCTCCCAAAGTCAACTTAAGATTATAGCATTGTGCTTAGGTAAGTGCTTTGGGGTGTCTTGGTCCCCATGATGCATGAGACTATAGTCTAGTGGGGACAACTAGACTACTAAGTCTCTCACAACCTCTTCATTAAGAGGTGGGGGACATTACAATCTCCCCTACTAGAAATTGTTTGCCCATAAGCAATTCTGATCCTCTCTCCTGAAGAACCTGTTCACTTTCCCAAGTAGTATCCTCTATGGGTAAGTTCTTCCACCTGATCAAGTATTCCTTGATGCTCCGCTTAGCCTTTTCTCCCTTACTTCTAATACTTCCTTTGGAACCAGTATCAATTGCCCCTCCTCATCCAAAGGGGGTAGTACTTCAATGGGAGTGATGTGCTTCCCGATGGCTCGTTTTAGGCAAGATACGTGAAAGACATTGTGTATTTTGTTGCTCTGGGGTAGATCTAGCTCATATGCCACGACCCCTACCATCCTGTTTACCCTATACGGTCCAAAGAAGCGTGGTTGAAGATTTTCTGCGCCACTTCTCTTAATAGAGGCCGGTCTATAGGGTTGGAGCCTCAAATATACCAAGTCACCAACCTCAAATGTGTGCTCCACCCTGTGCTTATCTGCTTGTACCTTCTACTGATTCTGTGCCCTTTGCAAGTGGTCTTTAAGCTCTGTGAGTATATCCTGACTCTGCTGAATCTAATCTTGTACCAGAGGTGCTCTACTGTCACCGAAGACAATCTCCACATAGCTGAGGGGATCATAGCTATATAAGGCCTTGAAGGGTGACATACCGATAAACATGTGATAGGTAGTGTTGTAGCAATACTCTCCCAAATGAAGCCACTTAACCCATGCCTTCTGTTGTCTTGAAACATAATTCTGAAGGTAGCCTTCAATCCATTTGTTGATTATCTCGTTTGGCCATCCGTTTGAGGATGATAGCTAGCGTTGGGGGTCAAGGTCGTACCTACCAACCTGAATAGATTCTGCCAAAAGGTGCTCATGAACCTGCTGTCCTTGTCACTCACAATGGTTTTGGGTAAACCATGCAACCTGAAGATCTCTCTGAAAAATAAGTTTGCAACCTGTGAAGCACTGAAATCTATGGCAATGGCGAAGAAATGAGCAAATTTGGTTAATCTATCCACAACCGCAAAAATGCAATCTTTGCCCTGGACCTTGGGTAACTCGGTGATGAAATCCATGGATATACTGTCCCATTTCTGCTCTGGGATGGGTAGTGGTTGTAGTAAACCAACTGGATGAGTGTGTTCATCCTTGTCCTCCTGGAAGGTGGCACATTCCTTGATATAGCGCATCACATCTTCCTTCATCCCCTTCCATGCGAATCTCTCCGTTATCTATCTGTATGTTTTGACAAACCCTTGATGCCCTGCCAATGGTGAATCATTACATGCTTGTAATACTCTTCCTTTGAAAACTGATTCAGGAACTAGGAAGATTCGACCCTTATTGTATATGACATCATCCACAATCCTGAAGTTGTCATCCTGTACCTTCCCATGCATCAACTCACAAACAAACCTGTTTTTTGAGTATTCCACCAAGAGGTGTGCTTTCCAGTCAACTGAAATATCTATCATGGCATAGACTGAGGGTTTTCTAGATAAGGCATCCACCACTACATTATTTTTCCCCTTGACATATTTAATGTCAAAGTCCTAGGCCTGGATCTTGCTAACCCATTTCTGCAGTCTTTCATTTAAGTCTTTTTGGTCCAAAAAGTACTTGAGGCTATTGTGATCTGTCCTCACAACAAATTTTGCCCCAACCAAGTATTGCCTGAACTTAACCAATGCATGCATGATGGCTAACATCTCTTTGTCATAAATGGTGTAGAGCAGCTCAGGACCCCTCGGTTTTCGGCTTTCATAGGCAATGGGGTGCCTATTCTACATAAGTATTGCTCCAATGCCCTCTCCTGAGGCAGCACAGTTCTAGTCTCATCACATCATCTTGCTTTACGTCACAGCAATAAAGCTGGAAGCAAGATACTTGTTCTGCTTTACGTCAAAGCAATCAAGCTGGAAGCAGGATACTAGACTGGCTTTACATCACAACTGTCAAGCCAGAAGCACAGTTCTAGTCTCATCACATCATCTTGCTTTACGTCACA
>ML859278.1:11864-25326 GCA_009831015.1 Picea engelmannii | reverse complement strand
TGTTATTAACAATTCATTCCCGTAGGGGCCAAAACTTTTTGCTCTTATGAGAAAACTTCATATACCATCACTTTCAAATAGGTGAAAGCAATGATGTATGCCATTGACCTAGGCCTGATGATCGATGCCTTCCTAGGCCTGATGATGGATGCAAAACAAGGCAGGGGTGGAGGATTGTGAATGCAAAGCTTTGATTACATTAGCAAAATAGGTGCACGAAAGTTGCGAGGCTAAGAGGTTATCAGTTTAATAATTGTTAGGTACAAGAAAAGTGTCGAGTTTGATAGTTCCTTCTATGAGGTTATAAGAGAAAAAATAGTTATTTTCGTTAGTTTCCAATGAGAATTTTGTAATCTGAGTTTCAAACATAGTAGAGACTGATTACTCATTTTTGTTAATATAGATAAAATGTCAACAAAAACCTTTTTTAAGTTTTCTTCAATAAGATAAAAGGTGAGAGTTAGCTAAATTGGTTGTTGTCAATGTTTCTGGACATTTGGTTAGTTCCATGCCAGCAGGCACCCAGTTCAAATTCACCTGGATCAGGTCCACTAGTCTAAACCAACATCAATGACGACTAAACCAACATCAATGAGTTGAGTTTACTAGAGATGCCATCCACAAATATGGAGAAACATCCATTTGGTTTCTCCATAAGATTTTCCTTGAAAAAAAATAATGTACACATTTTTCTTCAAAGAAATGAAAAAATTTGCCAAACATAAAAACTCACCTCTCCAAAACAAATATTGGACCAGAGGTAATTGTTGGAAACAAGATTGAAAATCAGTAAAGATGTGCAACGGCCAGCCAATAAATGAGGTCGGCAATATGGCAACACTGGAAAGTAGTCTGGATGTTACTTGAATTTTTAATGCCAAGGACTACTTTATGAAATCTCAAATTTACACTGAAATTACTATCTTCAATTTTAAAAATCTAGCTGTAAAAACAGCTTTGACAAATATAATATCAAACAGCTATGTTTCCAAAGTAACAATCAAACCCAAGACCCAACTAGACCAATAAATTGGAAAAGCTAAACCACTTCATTAATCACCTAGAGACTAACCTTGAAAGAGCAGAGACAAGGACTATAGCAGGAACAAAACACACACAGCCATATTAACCATTTGGAAATTAACAATGATGGGCACATCTACGAAGAGTTGGCATTCCATCTGGTGGGTTGCCCCATTCGAAAGGTAGCTATAATCGAATAGAAGGGTCTCGGAAATCAATTGGTAATACCATTGAGGAACAGCGTTTAGTTTCTCTAAATCGTATGCCCTTCCTATTTTCTCCGGGATTTTCCTCTTTGCCCAATCAGTAGTAAGAACCTTTCTTGAAAATATGTGATGTTTCTTATCTGTCAAATTTTGTACGAGTCTTGATCAAGAGAAGAAAGAGATGTCTGGCCTGTGTCTTTTGAAACCAATTCTTTGACAGACAAAGTACCATAGAAAGTCCCCTGATTCAGCTGTGTCATTACTTTAATTGGTTTCTAGCCTGTCTAGTCAAAAGAGTTTACATAATAATAGCTAAATAATTCTGGCCCATGGCCAACTCCAAAATAGGAGATAGAAAATATCATCTTCTAGACCACACACCAAAAAAGTCAGTCCCTGTTGGTCCCCAGTTCTCAATTTCCGCTGAAACAAACAGTTCTGATTTTATGATCAATCCCCACATAAGAACATCCTCGTTAGGAAGGCTATACTTCCACCACACCCTCTTGGCAACGAGATGGCATCTAGGTTGCCTGAATGGGACTGATTCCTAAATGTCCTCGTACAATTCTTTGGTGGAAAGACAGTGAACCTATCCTTTCAGGCCTGCAGCACATCACTATTTCCGCATTTCTAATTATCATATATAGTTCAGCGTTCACTTCTTTCATCATTTTATTTAACACGATGTAAAATCTGCTAACTACAAAATAACAGCTGAAATACATGGCTGTATAAACTACCGACCGATTGAACAAACAGCTTGTGGTATAATTATTTTCCATCAATAAAAACATGTTCGAAAACAATACATATACTTTAATAGTAAGGAACTTCAATTAAGACTCCAGGAATAACATTAAAGTTCTTCAACATTAGAGATCGCAAATGTTCCGAATCAGTTAGTTTCTTGTCATCAATCCTTTGTTCCATCGCTAAATACCTAACGTTAGTAAATTTCTGCACATCACTTGGGAATAAAATTAAAAATGTATCCCTATGTTCTAACACACACACTGTTTTAATATGAAAATCTTCCAAAGTAAAATTACAGAAAGCAGACCTTGGCCCAGCCCAATTAGCCAATATATCTATTATGGTGCTATATCTTCTTGTTTGTAGACTCGTTTTTCTCACAGTACATTTAACTGTAACACATAAAATTTCAAACAGCAAATTTCGATTCTAGTCATGCTCTAATAACAAGATATTTGGACTCTGTATTTCATGATTTCCTTTCAAAACATTAATTGATCTGGATAAACTTTTCAGAATTACAAATCTAATGCTGAGAAAAAGTTGGGACAGGACCCAAAGGAGAAGGCCTTCTATAGAAAAGATGAATAGAGTACTAATATATGTGCATGTGTGTGCGCGTGTGGGTGTCTGTGTGTGTGTGTGTGTGTGAGAGAGAGAGAGAGAGAGACTATATTTCTTGCAAACACTAAAATAGTGGAATGCTTAGTTCTTGACTCATAAAAACTTAACCAAGAAATATGGAAAGTCGACAACAATTTGAGACAAATTTACTTCCTATGTAAAAGTCAGATCAAAATGAGGCTTGCACATTTGACAGATACAAAAGGGTATCCCTAGAAATCAGCCGTGATTAGTAATTGTATCACAAGCTTCTAAGCAGTCAGATGCTTTCTTCAAGTATCAGAGGGTTAAAGAGTGAAATTTTGAAATCATTTTCTTCGTATATATTATAAAGGGATACAATTTTGAGGCTTATAAGAAATGAGGGAACGAGGTACTTTCAAAAAGAACAATGCAAAAAATAGGTGTATTGCAGGAAATGAAACAAGTGGCCTTCTAAATAGGATCAGAATAGACAACTAAATCTGAGTACTTAGATGCCAAGTTCTTCTTTCAAAAAGAACAATGCAAAAAATAGGTGTATTGCAGGAAATGAACAAGTGGCCTTCTAAATAGGATCAGAATAGACAACTAAATCTGAGTACTTAGATGCCAAGTTCTTTTAACAGAACGCAGATTTATCTTTGATATTTTTATATTCATATTTGTATTCCTTTTCTAAATCTCAAAAACAAATTCAGGTCTACTAATAGAATGTGAAATACTCTAATATAACCAACTTGCCTGAGCATAAACAATATTATCAAGTAAAAATGCAAGTAAGAATATCCCCACATGATCATATTTGGCCTTTGGGGTCTAACATAAAACAAAATGATAGCTTAAAATTTCCACCACATGACAATAATCCAACAGCCTTCTCATAGGCACTTGCAGGGTGTTTCTTTGTTTACACTATCCCCATCTCATGAAAATAGAAAAGTTCTACTGAGACCACTGATAAGGAACAACCTAACAGTTCTATTCCAAGTGAAAAACGTCAGGAAAACATAAGAAAACAAATATCGTACTATTTAACAAATTTGATAATTAAGACATGAAAAAACATCATAAGAGGATTTCCAACATTCTCTTTGTTGCAAGAATTTGCATGAATTCACAGATTTAAAAGGTTGGGGAGGTTGGCCATTATTACTCCTTGAAGCCATGCCTGGGAATGAGTAACAAACCCTGGCAATTTGTACCTTCATAAAGCTATTTTACATATGAACAAGATCACGATTTACAGTTGACTGGTGCTACAGAAATTTTTGGTTACCATTTCACTGACCAGAATTTGGCTTCAACCGTATGGCCTCAGTTTCAAGCAAATTAAGCTGTCTTCTCAATTTCATGATATGGTTTTGAACCTGCGAATTAAACACAATAGGTTAAAAATCCACGTTTCCCTTAATGCTGGGTTTTTTCATTTATACACTTGTAATAGTTAATGAATTGACATAGAATTGTTTCCCATAAAATATGGGTTTATGGCAACCATATTAAAGGAAGCAGAGGCATTAATGCAACCAAGACCAAAAGGAAAATTTCTGCTATCCGTATAAAATTGACATAACTTGATAAACTTTGAACCAAAAAGTATCTTGATAAGGAGGAATCTTGGACAATAATTGTATTGTAGAAGCCTTCAAGATGAAAGTCGAAGTTGTATGATCCATTGAACATGGGAATTCCATACATATTAGGTCGTGTGTTGGTGTCAATATGACATTAGAGGTCTATTTATGATTACAGTAACTTCAAATGTCGAAATTTTCTGACAATTCACTATCATTGATATCAGTCTAGGAAGTGATTGAATTGCATTAAAATTACTGTCCGTCAAATAGGATCCAGGTCCAATAAATGTTTACTACCATGCTCATTTTTTTTAATTTGTTTTTAGATCTAGAGGAATCGGTAACTGGCCGGGAACCCAGGTTCAAATCGGCTGGCTGCCACTATAACCCCTAAGCTAGTGCCAACAGCCTGCAAGCCAGCGCCTTGCAGGAAACTTGTGACTTAGCAAGGGCTGAGACATCCAGAGACACACCCATGAGGAGGGTCCCACTCCTAGGGGGAGTCTACCCTTCTATCCTTATCACAACAGGCCAAAGTATCATTGGGGATTTGAACCTGGGTGGGGAGAGTGCAAGACCTACCTCCCAACCATTCAGACAAACCACCTCATTTTTTATCATGTTCATAATCATTTTGAGGTAAGGTAAGTCATCCTTCTAGGACAAAATTTATGGTGACCTATCTCTTCGGCTGCTGAGGTATCTATCATACAGAATCCATTTGTCACATTCCTTCAAGGAAGGGAGGAACAGCAGACAAGCAGGGGGGCAGTATGTATGCATGCATGCAGGTATATAGGTATATGTATGTATGCATTCATCAATGGCCATCAGAAAACAATCAAGCATTGTGGAAACCTTTTTATACCATAAACTTTATCAAATTTCAAGCATGGTTGCAGAGGTTTATGGAACGCCAAAGTTTCTCCATGGGTTTGTAGGCTCCATGCATATCTATCAAAGGAGCAATTGATTATGAAAAGCCCATACAAAATATAGATGATAATATCGATGACAATCACAGCCTAGCAATAGGAAATTTATTGGAGAATGCTTCAAACAGAGAACTCTGAAATTAACCAACTTAGGACTACTTTAATAAATAACTAAATTTGTTTCGATGGGTTTCCTCACACAAAATGTTTCCTTTTTCGTGGCAGCGGTAAAAGTATATCTTTTCAGCCACCACCATGACATGAATATCCAACAGTCTGCACTGCTGACAACCACTAGAGAGACCATCTAATAGAAATCTGGGAAACTCTGTTAATTCAATTAGGAAACTTTCCTTAAGAATGTTAATTTCCTATAACTCAGCAACCAGAATATTATACCAATAATTTTATCTACCAAGAATTTAATCAATGCAGATATAAACTCAGAAAATTATGCATAAATATTACAGCTGAGTTATTTAACCAAAATAGCAGCAGAAGCACATTCAGAAAACCAAGCATATAAAATGGACAACACCAGAAATACCCTGGAAACCAGTGTGGGGAAAACCAGCAAAGGAGGGGCTTTTATTGAGGCTTCAGAGGAACTATTACAGCAAGAACAATTCAGAAATCTCTTACAGAAAATTTCTGGGCCGAATTTAGCTCTCCATAGGCACTGTATGGCCCAGCTATCTCAGCACTCTCTGCTGTAGCTGTACGGCCCCTAGTACAGCCTGTTGTTGACTGTAAGTATGGCCAGAAACCGGCCCTGTTCTCTGCTGGAACATACAGCCAAGTTTGGCCTGTTCTGGATGAGGCCATACAGCCCCCTTTCGCCCCTCTTGTCTGCTGCAAAACTCAGCCTGAGTTAGGCCTGGTGCTGGATGCCTGGTATGGCCTGTTGCTGGTGTCTTTCCTGCTGCCTTCAACACCCAGATTCGCCCTCCTTAGCTTGCTGCTTGCCCTACCACAGTTCGCCCTCCTTCCTCAGCCTCAAGCACCCTCCCTCTCTTCTCAAAAATGAGAAATGCGTGTCCCTCTCACCCTCAGCCCTCCTATTTATTTTTCTTTCCACCACCTCCTTGTCTTGAGATGTGTGCCCAGCATAGCCTTCAAAGGCTCAGATTGAGGCACCCCTCCTTGGCTGGACCCCACTCAGCACTAAGGTCATGTGCCCCACTAGACAGCATCCCAAAAAGCACTCAAACAGTGTGCCCCTCTAACTGGGCCCCACACATCACTCAAAACAGAATTTTTTACTGAATTCCTAAGTTAGACTTGGGCAAAAATAATAAGGCTGATCTGGGTAGTTTAATGTGTCCATCAGCATGCCTAGGACACTTGGGCCCATGCTGAGACACCTTCTGAGCTATAAAAACTAACACTCCCTCTTAGCGAGGAAGGTGTCTCCACCTAAATCAATCTCTGACCCCATCAAATTTTTTGTTGTTGTTGTAGTTGCTCCCTATGAACTAGAAGACCCTCCTGCTACCTCTGTTGCACTCTGATCTGGGAACCAGTTCTCCTCATCCATCAATGTCATGTCATACCAACTAACAGTCTTGACAGTCTTGGATGGAGCCACTAGTTCACTAGACTCAGTCTCTGATATTGATCTACGATTCAAGATCCCCTTGGACCCCGCTACAGGCTATCCCAGCACCCTATACATCATACCCTCCCTGATGCCAAGCCTCATTGTTGCATCCTGGGTATCTGCTCCCTCTAAACGTATGAGTACCTATCCATCCTCGAACATAACTGCATACCCCATATCCTTCAGAGTTGATACTGAGACAAAATTAACCTTCAGCTCTGGAACAAACAACACCTCTACCACCTCCAGAGAACCTCCTAACTCTAGTTGGAATCTGACAAATTCAACTCCCTTCATTGCATGCATGGTGCTAGCCCCACTTCTAATATGCAAGTCTAAGCATGTCTCTGAAACACTAAGGAACATCGACCTCATCCCCCTCATATGGCGAGATGATCCACTGTCCACTATCCATGCCCCAATGTCCTCATACCCTACAACACTAATGCTCAAAAGAAAAGAGACCGAAGAAAAATCCTCCTCAAATTTCTCAGCAAAATCATTTATCTCGGTAATGTTGATGTTGCTACATGTGCCTCCTTCTTCTTCTTGGGACAATGGCTTGTATAGTGGCCAGCCTTATGACATGCAAAGAATTTCACTTTGTTCATGTCCCTGGAACCTCCTCCATTGCCCTTCTTCGCATGAAGAGCAGCCCTCCTCTTCACTCTTTGGCTAGCTAGCCTGTGATGAATCAACTTGCAACTCCTCCTGGGTGAAGTCATCCCATAACCTCTCTCAATCAGGAAGTTTTTCTCGAGCCACCACTCCTCGGACAAACACCTCCCATTGCTTGATGAAGCCATTCAAGGTTGTCCTCACCAGCTCTGTCTCGTCCACGATCTCTCCAACAGCCACTAGTTCATCTATGATTTGAGTGAACTTGGTGAGGTATGTAACCACTGACTCTCCCTTGGCCATCTCCGTGCTTCTCAGCGTCTCTCTGAGCAGCATCTTCCTACTCTGGTTATCAGATTGGTACAATTTCACTAGGGCCTCCCACATATCCTTAGTTGTCTTCTTGCTAGACAAATGAGCAATGATGTGATCTTTGACTCCGCCAACGATTATCCTCCTTGTCTTCACATCCTTCTTGAGGTGGGTTGGTTGTTGTGCTAGATCAGCGGGAAGAACCGCTTTCCCTTCAGCAAACTCCCATAATTCATTTTCCTCCAACAACAAACTCATTCGCTCCCTCCATGGACTAACGTTTGAGGCACCCTCTAGCCTGTCTTCAAACCTCAACATGCACTGGCCATTTAAGTCAGTTGCCCTGACTCACACACCCTTTCTGGTAACTTGTCCCCTTGTTGATTCACACCCTGGTCTACACAGCAAATGAAGTGGCTCCTTCTGTATTCAGAGGCTGAGCTCTGATACCATGTTATATTCCTATAACTCAGCAACCAGAATATTACGCCAATAATTTTATCTACCCAGAATTTAATAAATGTTGATATAAACTCGAAAAATTATGCATAAATATTACAGTTGAGTTATTTAAGAAGCATATTCTGAAAACAAGCACATAAAATGGACAACACCAAAAATACCCCGGAAACCCCAGTGTGGGGAAAACCAGCAAAGGAACAGCGTTTATTGAGGCTTCAGAGGAACTATTACAGCAAGAACAATTCAGAAATCTCTGACAGAAAATTTCTGGGCAGAATTTAGCTCTCCACAGGCACTGTACGACCAGCTATCTCAGCACTCTCTGTTGTAGTTGTATGGCCCCCAGTACAGCCTTTTGTTGATTGTAAGTATGGCCAGACATCAACATGTTCTCTGCTGGAACGTACAGCAAAGTTTGGTTTGTTCTGGATGAGGCCGTACGGCCCCTTTTCGCCCCTTTTGTCTGCTGCAAAACTCGCCCTAAGTTAGGCCTAGTGCTGGCTGCCTGGTATGGGTTGGCCTCTTTCCTGCTGCCTTCAACACCCAGATTCGCCCTCCTAAACTTGTTGCTTGCCCTACCACAGTTCACCCTCCTTCCTCAGCCTCAAGTGCCCTCCTTCTCTTCTCAAAAATGAGAAATGTGTGTCCCTCTCACCCTCAACCCTCCTATTTATTTTTCTTTCAGCCACCTCCTTGTCTTGGAATGTGTACCCAACATAGCCTTCAAAGGCTCAGATTGAGGCGTCCCTCCTTGGATGGACCCCACTCAACACTAAGGCCATGCGCCCCACTAGACAGGGTCCCACAAAGCACACAAACAGTACGCGCCTCTCTTCTCGGGTCCCACACATCACTCAAAACATAAATTTTTACTAAATTCCTAAGTTAGACTTGGGCAAAAATAAATAAGGTTGATCTAGGTAATTTAATGTGTCCATCAGTATGCCTAGGACACTTAGGCCCATGCTGAGACACCTTCTGAGCTATAAAAACTAACAAAGAAAGGTCATAGAGAGAAGTATGAAGGTCACATTAGTGAGACCCAAGTACACAACACATAATGAACAAACAATATGCTTGCCACATTTGACTTATTACTTCCTTTGCTCACCAAGAAAAAAGCTAATTTAGGAAAGGTTGCCAAGAGTAAAATTGGGATAATCATAGATGAATTGTTACCAAAGATGAGGGTAACAATGTCCTATTTTTATCAGTATTTGAGTAATTCTACAGTGGTGTATATGGATAAAAACAAACACGATGTTAAACAAAAGGATCAATATGGACGGGATGGCAAAAAAAGGTTGTTAGACTGTTAACATTTAAATACATAAGACCCACACATCCCTTGAGGTGAATGCTAGGGGAATAATCGCATAATTGTTGTAATAAGGAACAAATCCCTCACAATATTTCATGATGCATATAAACATTGGGAAGTTGTTAGCTATCAACCAGCCAACTAATCCTTCATTAATGGCATTCATAAGTTCATAACTGTTAACATTGTAGTAGAATATGTAACCCTAATTATTGATTAACATCTTTCCTTTCAAGTATTTAAGAATTAAATATTCTCATCCCCTAGAATCAACATTATTTGTAGCTCTGTTGTTTATATTCTTGTGCTTACATTGTCATCTTTCGAGTTTGTTTAGCCTCTGCCTCATCAAGGTATTCACTGATATACTTGTATAATCTTTTGTCAATGGTGGCCTCACTGAACTCCATCCCCAACTTGGTCTCTCAGTGCTACTCATGCCCTAAATTATAAGGAATATTTGGTCCTAAAAAATAGCATTAACAATACTCGCCATCATCGCATTTGCTTCAGCTTGACTTAAATAACATTCCTCCTTGGCTTGTCTCCAGTAAACATAACCACAGTTGGATTAGTAGCATGTGGGACGTGTCTGACACTCTGGGCACAAAAAAAAAGGTTCTAAAAAATTCTAAAAAAAGCAAATATTGTGTGCAGATGTGTCTCGACGTGTCAATAAATTTGTCAAGGCATGTGTTTGATGTGTTCTATTTTCTTAAGACTTAATGTTCAAAACATTTACATCTTTATGTCTATATTTTATTTTAAGTAATGTTGAGAGATTATATTAAATGAACTCATAAATCATGCACACATAAGTGGATCAAAGACCACCCCCATGTCCTTCAATTTGTAAAGCCTAAGGAGTTAGCTCAACCGGTTGTTGCCAATGTTGTTGGGCATTTGGCTAGTTCCATACCAGCAAGTGCCCGGTCTGAATCCCTTTGGGTTAGGCACACTAGTCTACACCAATGGGTTTACTAGGGATGCCACTCACGAATGTGGGAAGCATCTATTGGGTTTCCCAACAAGGTTTTCCTTGGAAAAAAATTATATATATACATATGTCCCCTCATGTCACATTTCAGGGGTCTACCTATCCTGTGTCCTAGTGTCCTAATGCCATGTGACTTAGCCATAGATGCATCTAGCCAGGGTACAGAGTGTTGATTTTCTTTGTGTGTTATTAGAGTCAACTATCATAGAGGTGGGAAGGAAAAGATTGTGCAACTTGTGATTGATAATGCGGCAAACTATACGGTTGTTGGAAAACGCTTGATGGAGAGAAATTCCACCATTTTTTTAC
Source organism: Picea engelmannii (assembly GCA_009831015.1). Taxonomy (NCBI): domain Eukaryota; kingdom Viridiplantae; phylum Streptophyta; class Pinopsida; order Pinales; family Pinaceae; genus Picea; species Picea engelmannii. The sequence continues at coordinate 14,604 of ML859278.1, read as the reverse complement.
CTTGGCAAGCTGACTATATAGACCTCATGCTAGAGGACATTTGCAAGATTAAGTGGGACCATGAAATTGCAAAGAAAGCAAAGCCCCTAACCAAAAACATTTACAATCATCCCAAGGTACATAGCTTGTTGACAAGGTTCACAGATGGCAAGGAGTTTGTTTGTCTTGCCATTGCTAGATTTGCCACAAATTTTATTCCTTGCAATGTATTAGTAATTTAATTCACAAAAGCTAGCTTTCAAGAGGATGCTTGTGTCAGTGGACAGATTCAAAATATTACAGTACTTTGAAAGGCATTCAAGTTGCAAAACTCGTTAATTACGATTTTAGGAGGGATGTTGAGTAGGTAGTTACAATTTTTGAGCCACTATTAGAACTCTTTGGGATGGTGGCTGGTGAGAAACATGGATCACCTTTATGAGGCCAAGGAGGGCATTAAAGCTACCTATGGAGGCGTAGATGCCAAAGACATGCCTCTATGGGAGATCATTGGCAACAAATGGACGAATTAACTTCATAGGTCTTCGCCTGTTGTTGGATACTTTCTAAAGTTGACATTATTTTATGATTTAGGCTTCCATGCAAGATGTAGAAGTGAAGATAGGTATATTTCATTGTTTTGAGTAATCTCTCCCTGAAAAAAATACTTATAGGAAAGTCCTTAATAAATCCAATATTTCGGGACCACATTCAGGCTTTTTTATGAGTAGTGCAGTCAAACAAGAAAGGAAATGTTGCTTTCTTAATTTCTTTTGACTCTTGAATTATCAATTCTTGGAAGTTATTTGTTTTCTTATTATTATTTACTTTTCATTTTTATGTAATATCATGCCATGTATGCTAGGCATATGATGAGAAAATTTTGATGAAAGTACTATTGAGATTCAAAGATTCTGCATTCACATCTTAAATGAAACATGCTTTGCATCTAGTTACGTGCAGAATTGGAGTTTGCTTGAGCACACAGACTACAAAAACACAAACAATTAACCGAAAAATGCCTTAACAATTTGGTGTTTCTCTGATACAACCTTCGACTCCAAATGAAGCAATTGAAATGTTGAAAAGTGGTCCATCCTCATTCTTTACTTAATACTATTTTATTATTTTTCTTTCTAATGTTTATCTAGATTGAATTCTAAACTGTTTTGGTTCAACACTACAAAAGGTAGTGATCATTAAGGTATCAAGTTAGAAGACGTTAATCCAACATAGGATTGGATTGCTAAGCAAGAGGAGCCACTACTCATGGAAGAATTCAATTGGTTAATTTCCCAAGCATCAACAACAAGGGGAAGGCCTTCTACTTCCAATGACAACTGACTTGCCATTTTTTGCTTCATGCCATGCTCCATCCTCATGAAACAAAAGTGCTTTGTTGTATGTACATACTACTATTATCTATGATCCAGGTACCGTATATTTTGAAATTTAAACAAGGTTAGTGTTATAATTTTACATTATATCTACATTGTGAACTTTCGTAAAACTAATAAAAATATTTTTCTTTTTTAATTTAGTGTTGTTTAAATTTCTATTTGCCAATTTTTTCCCGTGTCTTGCTCGAAACAAAGTCGAACCTTTACTCTTTGGCCACACAAAGATGGACCCCAAGTGAAGTCCAATAAATTTGATTTTAATGCAATAACATATTTTCTACACTCTTCAAAAATCTATTGTTGATTTGTAGACTTTGGGAAAGCATTTAATTCAGTCTTGTGGGAGGCCCTATTTCAAATTTTCTAAGACATTAGCACCAAGACACTCCTGAATGCTGAGACGAACAAAGTTCGCTTACACAAGAATTATCCAAAATACTTGGAATATAACAAAGTAATCCATGTAGGAATAATGTATAAAATATGAATAGAGAAGATAAGATATAAGATAATTACAATTGAGAATGAGGGCTTGTTTATATACCTATGCAAGGGTGCCCTTTAACCAATAGTCATGTCATTTGAGACATGTCCTTTCATTATTAATAGTTATTATTTATTAATTAATTATTATTATGTTATGAATATCTATTTATAGGTATATTTATGTTCATAGCATTGCCTTCCCTTTAAAAATGCTTTGTCTTCAAAGCATACTTTATGGAAGACTTATCTCTTGCGCTAGCTTGTAATTATTGTCGCATGATTCTTCATTATCGAGTTAGTAATCGTTGAGGACATGAGACGATAGGATCTTCTAAGCGTTGAGCAAAACTGTCGCATTGTAAAGGAGTCTGCCCATCCTAATTCGATCTTCTGCATGGGGAGTTTATAGGATTCTTGGAAAGAACTTGATGTATTTCGACTCCCATGATAACTTCTATTTTGAGCATCACTTGTAGTGGAAGTAATATTCTTCGACATACTGGTCATTTGTTTCTGTTGATACAAAGATTGGCTAAAGTATCGATTTTTGTGATTAGAATGTTGATAAGGCATCCTTGCAACTTGATCCTTACTTCATATACTTGTATCTTTTTGTTGATTAAATTTTGGAATTGAGTCTTCTTGATATTTTTGGCTTGTTTGTACCTCGACATTTGAAAACATCTTTACATCAGCTGGATTTGCCTCCTTTTGAGTTGTAAGGTTGATTGGGTCTGTCATCGTTTCCCTATCGACTAATGATGTTTTGCGATCTAGCTTTTCTTGTAAAGTCTTCTTATCATGCTTCAACTTTTTAATCTGAGTTAATAAATCTTGATTATGAACCCTTAGGCGTGAATTTTCTTCGTCATCTT